>WEIS01054546.1:0-12574 GCA_013389965.1 Todus mexicanus
AACCAACCAACCAAACCCCAACAACCTAGTTCTAGTTTTGTTAACTGAGACATATTAATAGCTAAGACTGGAATCAGTAGGTCCTTTTGGTGCCTTCCCCTATCACCCCACCACAGGCAAAGACTTGAGGGGTGTTATTTACTTGCTATGCCTCAGTTCCCCAGAAACACACTTCTTCCAATATTATAGATGAGNCTTCTTCCAATATTATAGATGAGCAGATCTACCTGGAATGATCTATAAGCCAAGGACTTGGGAGTGGTCAGTTATAACAGGTTTAATGCTGAACTTCAAAAGACATCACGTCATTTTCATCACAAATTCCTCTGGCAGACTCATAGACTTATTCAAGGCAAAAGGCTATCCAGAGCCAAAGAAAACGATAGCATGTGGGGTTTCTGAACCACTGCTGAACAGAAACACTGAAACAGTGGTTTGTGAAAATCCAGCAACACTTCCAGGTGGTAGTGGGACTGCCTATCCACTGTTCCAACAGTCAAAAGAGGATTTCAAAACTTCAGGTCTTCCTACTGTCAGCTCTGTTTTTTATTACTCATGTCATTTTATACAGATAAAATATCACTTACTATATTATCAATTGGTTATCAAAATTCTTAGGTCAACTCCTTGAGGAAACCAATTTATATTCCCTTCAAATGGGTCTTCACATCATTGAACGATCCTACAAACTGGGTGACCAGTAGATTGAGAGAGGCACTCAAGACAAGCACATAAATTCATGTGAAAGAACTGAAGAGGCTTTTCAGAAGACAGTATTTTCTATTGCTTTAATTACAAGAATCATCATTTTTCATTTAGATTCTGCTTTTCTGCAAATTACTTTTGTGATGCAGCCCCAAACAGTGGAACTCCATTAACGTTTTTGTTTCTTCAAAATAGAACAAGGAACTCTTGCTAAATCACTGAAGAAAAATTTTTGGTCCTCTCACCCACAACGTAGTCATCTCCACCTTCCAGGAAAAATTTTCCAAGTCAGAGCACGAGACAGAAGCACTGACCTGCGGCCATCTCCAGAAAAGCATCAAAAACTGTCAGGAAGGCAAAAGACTGCCTGGTCACAAGGTACAAACTTCAATTGGCAAAGCAAACTTCACACAAACAGAACTTTTCTGTAGTCTCCTCTTGAGGGAACCTATGAGTAGATCTCTAATCTAGTGCTCAAGTGCAGCTTGAAGAGGAGCACAGCAGGACGATACAAACAGGTTGTGTTCCTGCTTGCAGAGTATCAGTTGAAACTTTACTAATGCATATAGTAATTTTGGTTTGGGATGAAAGCAAAACGAAGGCCCGCTATACAAAGACAGTGATAGTAGAACTAGGATGGAGAGAGTGAGGAGGGAGTGAATGGGCTGGGAAGTATTGCCAGAAACAGTACCTAGAGAAAATGCAAATGCATGGGCTTGTCCAGAAAGCTCGTGAGAAAAAAAAATATTATACACCTTGAATTGCAGACAAACGATTTAAGTGTATTATGAGATGCTCCTGCTTGAGAATTATACACATCCTTACATTACACTGTGTAGAAACATGTATTTGTGTAACACGATGTTTACAAAATATATATGCATTTGTCCTTTCATGTTCTTTCCATGTATGTGGTTACAGACTCCGCAAAAAGGAAACAGAAAGCAATTCTAGCTTTGGAAGCGATGAATGAAGCCTACACTGCTTAGTGCTCTTCACCATCTTTCCCTTTAAGCTTGTCTTCACCAAAACAAATACCACAGAACAGGGAAGACAAATCACAGACCATTCCCAATTCCTTCTGGACAACAAGGCACTCCATTAGCTTCACATCAAGAACCTCAGAAGAACTGCAAGCAGCAAACACCTGCTAAATATATTCCCGTAGGTTAGCTCTAACTATTGTTCAAGTTCTTAGACAGACACAGATGTTATCTCCCCATTTTTCAAGCCTAGTTCACTCTAATCCTGATAACAAGACCCCACTACTCTTTCCTTAAGAGTTCTTACAGAAGCCACGGTGTTCCTGCTTCTGGAGGTTATATTCCCACCACATCAGCTTCACAAGTTATGAACCTGTTGGTGGATTGACAGTTGTAGATTTGGAAAACTACAGCCAGCTTTGCATCTCCTCTTCATATTTTTGGGGATCAATAAAAGGTTTGTCAATGGACCGGATCATAAGCTCACCACAGTACACACATTCAGCTGCCACAATATCATCAATGTCAGCTTTGATCTGTTCTCGGCTCTGCTGCCCCTTCCCCAAGCTAATGGTGTCTGCATCCTTGGGACGATGATGGCTCTTGGAAGGCTGACTAGTAGTTGCCAGCTTCTTCTGAAGATCTTCAAGCTTTGCCTGCTTATAGGCAGGAAGGTTTGGGAAAACCGCTTGGAGGAGACAGTCATAATGAAACATGTGACCACACAGGAAAAGGTAGAAAGGGCGGTTTAGAAGTGGAAAGTCACAAGCAGCACATTTTTCCTGAGGCTCCACAGAGCCATACTTATTTCTCATTTCCTGGATGTCCTCTCGGATTCTCTTGGCACTCTGTGTGGCTTCCTCCATCTCCCTTTTCAGCTCCTCAATGTGCTTGTTGTAGTCCTCCAGGGAGTTACAGATTGCCTCCTTGAAATGGTCAATAGTGACGAAGTCTGGGAAGAATGGCAGGACGTCTTCAATCTTCAGCAGGGCACAGCTGGAGAGGCAGGCCATTGCCTTCTTGACATCCTTCTCTTCCTGAACAACGTGGCGAGCAATCTTCAACCAGAGCTTCTTCCGGAGTTCCTCATCATCTTCAGGGAGGTCTGCACAGGACTTGGCAAGATCAACATCCACCTAGAAGTTGGACAGACAAGGAAACCAAGCTAAGTTTCCCTCTTATCTACCATTCAATTTCAAAGCCTGCTGTCCATTATAGAAGGCATTAATAGAAAATGTCTATTGATATCTCATTGTTTACATGTCAAACACCTCTTCCTTACACCAGTATTCCTTCCCAAACATTTGCTTGCTAGCCTGCAGAGAACAACAAAGCCCAGCACTACGATAAGGGCAAATACATGTTTATAGAATCAGAGTAGTTTGGGTTGGAAGGGACCTTAAAGACCATTTAGTTCCAATCCCCCTGCCACATTACAGTATCTCTGATGGCCATACATTTCAGCAAAGACATAGCAAAGCTAGAGAAAAAAATCCAACTTCTCCCTGAAGGTCAGACTAAGCTGACAAAGACATTCTTCCGTGCTAATTATCAGAGCTAGAAATAGGAAGTTATTAGAATCATGAACAATATCTGCATTTATGCAAGAATTGTATAGCTATGTTAACGATAGTTCATGTTGGAGACTGAGCTTAAGACAGTCAGCACTCCCCCTTGTACCTTCCATGCCCCTACCCTCAATTCCGGCTTGTCACAGTCAGCTGTCTACTTAAAACAAATGTGAAAGCACAGAAATATGTTACCAGACACAGGTCTTTCACCCTAGATGTAGCTGCACGCCTTCTATACTGGTAAGTCTGTCCAGTTCCCCTCCATGATCATTGTTCAAGGTAACTACAAGCCACACTCCTCTAAATCACAGCCTGCATGCACAGGCACACACGTACCTGCAGGGCGAGGTCCACAGCCTCCTCATAGAGTTCCATCACTTTGTAAATATGGACACACGCATGGTGATGCCCATGCTCTGCACACAAGCGCAACGCATACTTCAGGTCATAGTGGATCCGGTTTGGGTTGGTTCCTGCTTGCTCCAGGTAGGACAGCAGCGAGTCCGGCCGACACAAAGCGTACAGAGACAACAGGTAGTTGTGAATGGCTTGCTGGGTTTCCTCCAACTGGTAGACACAGAACTCCATGTATCTAATGGCTTCATTGATCTGCTGGGTGCTGGCACTCTGGCTATAGTTAACAAGGGCTGGAATAAGGTTCCTGGCATCCAGTCTAGAGCCCATAGAAATCCAAGCATCAACTACCTTCTTGGGAATGTGCTGGATGAGGACTGGGGAGAACTTGTAGAACAGCTTCTCATCTCTGTGCCTGGACAGCACATTTAGAGCTTCATCGTACTCATCATGCTGACAGTGGTGAGCTACTACACGCTCGTAGTCCTGCATGATGACTGCAAAGTAGACCATGTGCTCTGTGTCCCCGTGGCTTGCCAACAGCTCATAAATAGACGCTCGGTTATTAAACAGACAGTCTTTGTTTTTAGGACTGCTGAGGAAAGTGCGAAACTTCTCCCGTGTATCCAAATAGAGATTTCGCTGTGAGGGATCTCCCTCCAGTATACCTAGCCAGTTCAGGTACAGCTCCGTTAACCATGTGGTCAGCAGAGTGGTCTGTGTCTTCTCAGAAGGCTTTAGGTTACTCAGTTTCTTAATCAGAAACTCCATCAGGGCCTCTTCTTGCTTGGCTTCAATGAACTTAAGGGCAATCTCCTCAAAGTAGTTCTGAGTCAGCGCATAACACTTGGCACTGTCTAGGTACTTTTTGTTTTGAAAGCAGTGCTCTGCCTCTTTTGCCAGCACAATATCTAGGCACTCTGGACGGTCTTTACAATACTCTTTGGCTAAATCAAATTTGTTCATATTCATATACATCTTCCACACATCTCTAGATTCCCGCTGGACGTGATAGCGGAACACGACTTTCTCAGTGTGGATCCATATCTGCTGGACTGTGGGATCTTTGATCATGCGTGTCAGTAAGCCAAACTTCTCCAGAAACGGATCCTGAAAAACCACCTGCCCATTCAGAGTGCATACAGCCTTCACCCGATCCGGCAGCAGCAACAGGAAGTGGAACTGGGTAAGTACAATGGATATTGGCTTGTTCACAGTGATGTCAATGTCAGGAGGATAAACCCAGACCCGTTCATCACTCAAAATCGAATCGGGACGGCTATAATCCAATGTACCATATAAAACACCATTTCCCATCATCCAGGCGAAGGAGCGTGGGTTGGAGCGCAGTTTTGGGGTGTAAAAGGCTATCTCACTGAAACCAAGATTGGCTGGAAACTCCCTGAAGCTGGGCAGATGGTCAGCATGCATGGCAAATATGGAGCTGAAGCCTTGCTGCTCTGTCCCTTCGGGTACTTTACCAACAAACTGGAAGAGTCTTTTTCGAGTGGTGGCTATGATAAAAAATTTCCCTTCTATCCCTCGTTCAATCTCCAAGCAGCAGACTGGGGCAGGTCCCAATTCCTCCTCCAGAGTGTAGACCTGTCGGAAGTACTGGTCAGGGTTAGTGCTGAAGAGGCTTCCCTCGCTGACAGAGATTTCAGCCTCATAGATCTGTCCCTGGGCTGTCCCCACCAGGATGGGCCCAGTATTGGTCTCTGAACCAAGGAATTTGTTCCAGCCCACACTTTCAATCAAGTGGCCTTTCCAGCGGGAGAGGGCTCGCACTTTCTGAACACTTCTGTTCAGGTAAAGGCATTCACTGGTGTTCAGAGCAATCAGGAGATGAGAGCCTGCCAACAGGAGAGGGGTATGGGAAGGAGAAGGAGAGAAAACATTAATACTGTGCCTGAGCAAGCCAAGTTCCTGAGGCTTCTAATCCTCACATTTGATAAGCTCTGCTATCAACATGCTTAATCCAAGACTTTCCCAGGCATTGATAGGAATGTGGGGGGTTTCCATGATGGATAAAAATGGTAGTCCATATGTTGCAACCTGAATTACTAGTCCCAAATGCTTCAACAAGAAGCTATTCATCCGTTTCAATAACTATTCTCAGGATAAACAGTTCCCAGAGTTCTCTCCAGTCCCTGGCAGTTGGTGACAGATAAAAGCATCTCTTTCCAAACTTCTGCTTTGTTTTTTTAAAATCAATCAAGGCTACACTGAGCTGCAGATGTTTTACAGTCATTTTTAAAAATTTTTACATAAACACATACGGCACAGGGTGACTGCAAAGATTTCCTTTTATTGGTTTTAGCAACCATGCTCAGAACAGCCTGACTGCGTGTGTTCATTTCGGGGAGTTCACAAGTAACAACTGACACACAACAAGCCAGTGTTTCTCTAATAGCACAGAGGCAAATCAGTGGGCAGGGGCTCTGGGCAATGGAGTCCTGCCCACAGAACCACCACCGGTTCTCCTTATTTACAGAAGAGAACTCCTTCAGCAGTGCTTGTTAGGCACATTCAATTGCAACTGTTGCCAGACACCATCTGTAAATACACATAGTCCATCGCCTCACCTGTGTGGTCCAAAAACATCTTATAAACTTTGGCTTCATCTTTACGTCCCAGCTCTACCTGATTAGGTTCATCTGGCTTCCCGAGATCAATCCTGCAAAGAGAAACCATGAAAGCATGCTTCCAACAAAAGTTCACATAGGTGTAATTGCTTACTCTTTTCCATATTGGGTTCATGGCTTCTTATCCAGTTTGCAAACGTAAGTTCTCTAACAACTTACCCCCCCCCAAAAAAGGCAGGAGAAAACAAGCAATGACATGATGTCTCTGACAACATTACCTGAGAAGGGTGTCTTTGCCGAGGCTCATACAGAGCTGGTTAGAGGAGACGACTAAGCTGTTAATTTTCTCTGGAGGAGCAAAATCAATCCTTTGCTTGTTAAATATCGGCGTTTCCTTTTCCAGTCGTGCATTCACATATCCTGGAGAAAGAATATTAACACTTAAAACCAAAACAAGACAAAACCCCACAACAAACCCATACTACATCAAAATGTAACCTCAGAGACTAGAAGGATCATGACCTGCTCTGAGTTTTACTAAGAAGAGAGTGTACTCCATGGAGCATGAACACAGAGAGCAGCGCTCACATAAATATATAACAGGAGAGAGAGGTAGTTACACACTTCACTGTCTTGTCACAGAACTGCGAACTTGTTACAGCAGTAATTTGAAAGCACACAGAATTCCAGGGGAAGTCACAAAACAGTCACATAAACTGCATAAAAAGCCAAAAATGAGAGTAGAATCACTGGTAGACAGTTTATTTGCTCAAGACCGGAAAGAATGGCTGGTATTACGCAAGACCCATAGAGGGCTCTGGTTTGACACTCCCATACAAGCTACTCAGGAGACCACTGTGGTGTTAATTGAAATATATTCCTCTCTCATTCCATGCTGGAATTGAATGAGCAATGCTACTTGACATCCATCATTAAGAAGATAAAGCTGTTTTAAAAGCCATGCTGGGGTGGTTTTTTTGTACCCACACAGCAGACTTCATCAGAAAGCGAAGTTTGCTGGATTGTTTGCTGCAGTGAACACAGTTGGAGGTCACAATGATGCCTCTACCATAACCCTGTTTACCAACCATAACACTAGTCCAATTGCAACTTTCCAGTTGCTGTTGGAAGGCATGCAAACTATTTATTACAGCCAAAACAGTAACCAAGACCTGGTGATTGCTGCATCAATGCTCCAGTCATGGTATAAATTGCTTCCTGAGCCAAACCCCATTCAGACGCTTTTACTATTTCACGGTAAATCCCAAGATGGAGCCAGATTAACCTAAATCCTCACGTCCTTTGAAAAAACATGTCTGAACTCTAAGAGATGCCTAATTAAGGTTAGAGTTAAGGGTTGATGTTTGATAAGACACAGCCACCTCATGGGACTCATGTTGCATTTTAAACCCAACCGAGCAAACCTGAGAAATCAATGAACTAAAAATGGAAGTGTGTACAACCAGAGCAAGTTAGCTCATGCAACTAATCGAGTACTCAGCTAGTCAGTTTAACCCCAGCCAGCCTGGAAAATGTGGCATCCATAGGAAAGCATGTTGAGGGATTACTTAGGAAGGAAATCTAGGCAGAGAATGGAAGGGTAAGGCCTAACGTGTAGGGAAGTGACTTATGTCTGAAGAAATATATTTAAATAAATAAAACTGGACAATCTATTGCTTTGGAAACTTATTATGATGTTCAGTGCAGATGGGCAAAGCACAAGATACAGTTCAAGCTCATTCCTTTGGCTACAACAAAGGCAAAAGCCCAGCCATAGGCAAGTGGTCAACAAACTTCCAAAACAGGTGAACCTGTAACACCACGTGGCAGCTCAGAGAAGCAGCAGAAGCAGAGTTCGTTTTCACTGAAGACAGGTAGACCTCTGCACCCAAACCCATGGGACTTGCAGAGACCATGCCATTCTATTCCTAAATGAGGATGGCACTCTCTACGGTCTTTCTATGAGGCAGCAAAAAATTACAAATGAGATTACATATGCCAGTGAACTGCAAAATCAGAAGGCATTAATATAAAACGAAGTGATGATACTCATTAGCAACAGCCTGGAACATATACACATCCACAAACAGATCTTATCACAAAGTTTCATCCGTATCTGTCCCATGAGACAAGTTTTCCCAGTGACTGGATTTCCCATATGCACGAAGCCTTATGTAACCCTCTGACAAAGAAAGCAGCATACAACTTCAGTCTGACCACACCATCCCAAGCTAGGAAGCAAGACAGACTGATATGTTGCAAGGGTAACCCATTGCTTCGCACCATGTGCGAATGAAGGAGTTCTGAAGCAAACAGATCCATGCAGCAGCTAGCCTGGACAGGAAGGTTAAAAATTAAAAGAGCTACAGCAAGTTACACAGAATTATTGAGGCTGGAAAAGACCTCTGACATCAAGTCCAGCCTACAACCTAACAGCACAACATCAGCTAAACCCTGCCACTAAATGCAGCATCCAATCTTTTCTTAAAGACCTCCAGGGATGATGACTCCACCACCACCACCCTAGGCAGTCCATTCCTGTGTCTAATCACCCTTTCTGTGAGGAAGCGCTTCCGAACATCCAACTAAACTTCCCCTGGCGCAGCTTCAGGCCGTGCCCTCTTGTCTTGTCACAAGTTGCCTGGGAGAAGAGCCCGGCCCCCACCTGAGTACAACTTCCCGTAGAGAGTGAGAAGGTCCCCCCTGAGTCTCCTCTTCTCCAGGCTAAACAACCCCAGCTCCCTCAGCCTCTCCTCATAAGATTTTCCCTCCAGTCCCTTCCCCAGTCTGGTCACTCTCCTCTGGACCCGCTCCAGCACCTCAACGTCCTTCTTGAAGTGAGGGGCCCAGACCTGCACCCAGTGCTTGAGGTGAGGCCTCCCCAGTGCCGAGTCCAGGGGCAGAATTCCATCCCTAGTCCTGCTGCCCACACTACTCCTGATACAGCCCAAGATGCCGTTGCCCTTCCGTGCCCCCTGGGCACAGCTGGCTCATGTTCAGCCGCTGCCAACCAGCACTGCCAGGTCCCTCTCTGCCGGGTCGCTCTCCAGCCACTCATCCCCCAGTATGTAGTGATACAGGGGGTTGTTGTGGCCAAAGTGTAGGGCCCTGCACTTGGCCTTGTTGAATCTCATACCGTTGGCCTCAGCTCATCAACCCAGCCTGTTCAGGTCGCTCTGCAGCGTCTTCTTACCCTCAAGGATATTGACACTGCTCCCCAACTTGGTGTCATCCACAAATTTACTAATGGTAGACACGATCCCCCTCATCCAGGTCACCAATAAAGATACTGAATTGAACTGGGCCCAGTACTGATTCCTGGGGGACACCACTGGTCACCAGACACCAACTGGATGCCGAACCATTCACAACCACACTCTGTGTCCAGTCATCCAGCCAGTTTCTAACCCAGCAAAGGGTGTACCTGCCTAAGCCATGAGCTGTGGGAGACTGTGTCAAATGCTTTGCTGAAGTCTAGGCAGACCACATCCACAGCCTTCATGGCCATTCATGGCCAAAGCGGCTAACTAGGAAGATGTCAACTTAAAGGAAAAATAAACCTGGGATTATATCTCAGAGGAAACCGATTGCTTGCGTCGTAAAGAGCATAGGCCTAGCACACTGCAACTAACATCACCACTTCGAAGTACACTCAATACCTATAACCTCCCAAAATCATCCTGAAAAGCTCTAATTTCAGTGCTGTTGCTGTTGAAAAAGTCAATGTAGTGGTGGAAAGCACCCTAGTACTACAAATCCTTTAAGTGCCTATTCCACCAATGCCTTCTCCTTGCCTCTGCCTCACCACCAGACCAGCTGCAGGACCTTTAAAGAATTCTTGTTTTAGCAGAAAGATGTTCATGCAGCAACCTGCAAAGCAACCACAATCCAAGTGGGCAGCCTTTTGCTCTGCATGTATGTTTTATTACACATTGATCCACATCTTAAAGGTTACCCACTTAAGCAAATGTGCATTCCTTTACTTCCAGCTAAGCAAAATAGATGTTCTTCATTTCGGATTAGGGAGCTGCAATGCCACAGTTTAAACTTCCTGGTATGAAATGAGGTTCAAAACATGCAGACAAAGCTCCCAAGCTGCAGATTGACATGATGTCACAACTAACCAACAAATACAAAAACCTATTTATATACATAAAAAGGAAGGACTACTCTTATGGGGAGAACCAACATACCAATGGATCGCCAAGTCACATTCATTCAGGCAATCCTGGATTTTTTTCAGATTGCCACCAGGATTAACAAGGCTGACTGAGACAGCAAGGAAACCCAAACGCAGAAAGGAAAGGGAATAACTAGCACTGACCTATACACAGGGAGGGCTTTAGAGTTGGCGTGGGGTCTTTTTTGTGTTGTTTTGGTTTGCTTGATTTTTGAATTCAGTCATAGCTCAAGCCAGTGGATTGGATTCCAGCATTCTGGACTCTTTAGGACTGTATCCATTATAATTATAACAACTATAGGATCACCATCACTAACAGGAGGGTTTTAACTAACGTCTAATAGGAGAAGGATGAACTTCTCTAACTTACAGTCCTCTATTCAAAGGAGATGTCTACTCTATAACACAAGTTCCTTTCAAACAGTTTCCTCCCCCATCCTGACCCCAGCATCCCTCTTCTGTGCAGGTGAGATTCTACTGCAGCATTTCCCACCGTGATTTCTGGGTACATCTGTGTTTTTCCTTAGAGCTTTCAACCTGTTCAAAGATCTAAGCTCATCAACATCAGTCAGGTCTAGCGGGTCAGAGCAGGATTTTTCATGGTAGAACTGCAGAGCTTGAAGTTTACAACGCAGCAGTACTTTAGGTTGGCAACGGTTGTCGCTTGGTTATCTGCAACTTTGAGAAACAGCACCTGCAGTTTAACAAGCACCGGGAAGAACAAACTGGAACAGAGGAATAAGTTCAAACATCTTCCAGTATTTCCAGCCTAATCTTAAGGGTTGTTTTCAGGAAATTAGCTGCTTAACTACACCTTTTTCCAAAATCAATCTGCTTAAACTTCAGATTTCCCGCAACTTCTACCAGTTCCAGTTTTGTTCAAAAGTACCGATGTCGTCTGATTTATGAATAACTAAAATCCTGCTGGGCTGTGTCTTTGCAATTAGAGCGGTTCCCAAACTTCCTTGTCAGCAAACGGGCAGATTTCTCAACTGTGAGACAGTTACGACTGGAGACAGCGCTGCAGCATTCAAGAAGAAAAGCTGAGTCCTTGAAAATTTATTTTTGGAAACAAAGCTTGTCCCAACACCATTTTGCACAAGACCTATTCAGGACACTTATTCTTTATCTAATGTTACCCAACAAAATAACTACGCATGTTAAAACAAACACAGGCAACATATCTACTTCAGTACCTTGATTCACAGTAACTCTGTCTATTTATGCCCAGTAATATACACAGTATGGTAAAATTCATTAATTTTTACCACATATATAAACCTCACAACCTGGCTACCCCAAAGGTTAACAGTGGGCAACACTATGTTAGGAAAAAACTTAAAAGAACGTGTCCATGGATTTCAAACTTGTAATTCAACAGCAGTTGGAACAGACTCCCCTCATAATCTGCATTTACCTGCCACGCTTAATAAAATGTTGTGAAGGAACAGTTATAATAAGGAACAGTTATTGAACCTAATAAACCTTCAATTTGTCATGGAACATACCTGTCATTTGTCTGCTTTCTCTCACATGGAAGGAACAACTGAGTGGTAACCTTAGGTTGATTGTACACCTCCCTAAATAGTACAGTATACCAAAGCTTCACAGATCTTGACAGGAAAGTTTAATAGCGATACAGATCGCTTTCTTGGTAACTTTCTTCAGCAGTAACCTTGCCGTCATGTAGTCAGCCTAAGGAAACCATCCTGGGTTAGGGAACTAAGCCCACGCAGGTACAGCTGTGTGCAAAGCTTGTACTGTAACATCTGGGTTCCTCTGAGCAGAAGAGGGGGAAGGAAGCTGATGAGATGATCTCAAACAACTACCAAAGATCTGAACCAAACAATGCTGAGGTGTGGCTCTAATTTGTGACTATGAAGACATGCCACTTCACTTGCACATATTTCCACCACACACCACTTCACGGCACGGGGGCTGAGGCCTCACAAAGCCCACCCACAGAAAACCTGCACCTCAGTTTTGCTAAGACGACCTGCATCACCCCTGAGCTTCATCACGAACTGAGCGTCCCCTGCATCAAAACACTTCACACAGCAAATGACAGAAAAGCAAACCGCAGGTGAGTGTTTTGGCACACGCAGTGATAAACCTGTTCCTGAAAGCATTCCCCAGAGATTGACGTGTCCTACTGCAGCGAGGGCTAACGGGCAGCGGGTTAGTGAGGTGGCGGGG
>WEIS01054553.1:0-15834 GCA_013389965.1 Todus mexicanus
CTATGATTCTGTGTGATTCTGTGCAGCCTCCCCAAAAAGGTATTTTCCTCTATGCAGCAAAGACTTTTCTGAACAACGTACACAGAAAATTCCCCTCTGGCCTTTCAGAGATGTCACCAGTTCGCAAGGAATACTACAGCCAAAAGGCAAGAGCTTATAGGGTGTAATTTTCAACTTAATTCTTTCAGAATCATGTTTTCACATATCTTGAAAGCCTGTGTATAGGAACAGGCATATTGTTTTTCCCTCCGCTGTCAAGGGCACAGGTATTTTAGGCGAGGAAAACATCTCCTAGGACTGCATTTACTACAGCAGCCTGTCAGAGTACAATTACTGGCCTTGTGACTGGTTTGCTGTTGTGGGCTTTTTTTTTTTCCAAATATGAGGCTCCAAGTACACTTCAGCCATTAACCATATTTACCACCCTGCGATGTGTAAATATGTTTCCCCTCAGCCATATTTTGTGTATTAGTCTGACTCTTCCTGCCAAGATGTTCACCAAATATGGCGCTTCATTAATTCCTGAGCACCTTGCCTCCAAACGACATGTTCATCAGCAAAGCGCTCGAGTCCCCCAGCATATTCTGTTTTCACGTGGAGGAGGCAGCTCCGAGGCTCAATAATGCACAAATTAACAGCTAAAGCAGAAGAAAGGGAGAGCATCAGGCACACAGATTCGGGACGACACACCTAAACTGCTTTCACCAAAACAAAACGCAGCGCTGGCGTATCTCACGGCAGCATGTGATCTGCAGCGAGAGCACCACGGCCCTGGTGACGAACAGATGGATGGACAGAGTCCACAAAGGCACGAGAGAGAACAGCAGGCAGACTTCTCACGAGGAAGGAGAAATATCAAGTGTATTTTTAATACCCAGCCTTAAAACTGCACCGTTAGAAGACCGTTTGAGCACTATTCTCCCCAGGAAGCGTGGGTGGGAGTGTAGGTTCTCATTAAGAACAAATCTTCTCCTCATTCCTAAATATAAGTGAGATCCAGATGGAACAAAATAAATGGTAGAAGTGAAGCCACTCCCGGCTGCGAGGAGGCATTTACCGTCGCACAGAACTCAGCCTGCAAGTCATTTCCTGTAGCCTCTTTTTTCTAGTCACCTGTGGTTTTATAATGCAGTTAAACCACGCTCCACATCTGCTACAGACCAGGAAACGAGTACTGCAAAATCTGATTTCCAGCTACAGCAGCTGAGCCTTCATGTTAAGCGTGCAGCCACGAGGTACGGCGGGCTACTCCAGCTGAAAATCCAAAGGCTGCTTGGCCAAGGTATCAAGAGATCAGATGTGGTGAAAAAAACACAAACAAACGTAAAGAATGTTCTGAGGTCAGACTGGTCTTGACACACATCAGAAAGCCGTCAGCAATCACCAAACCTGGGGAAAGGAAAGAAACATTTTCTCTCTGATGCACGAAGAAACTGTGCAAGTCACCAACCAGTCTTCACGCCCCGAAGTGGTGTCTCTGTATCCAGAACGCTGCTATATATAAACAGTATCATCACAAACAACATATGAACACGGTGATTAGTCATCCCGCCTGTACGTTACATGTAGATTTGGATTACCTTGTCCAAAACCAAAGGAGAATATGTTAAGCTCATAAGCTCTTGGCTGAAAAAGCGTTCCAGAGCCAGCCTTCATCATTTACCTTCAAAAACAACCTCTCAGGTGAAATAAAGAGGTACCAAGAAGGCGAGCGAGGCTGAACTGCTTCTGTGTGAACGCTCCCTCCGCGAGCATCAGTGAGCTGGATGGCTCAGAGTCCTTCCCTACTCTGGATTTTCAAGTTAGCATCTTTCTGGCACAAAGACAAAGATGGGATCTCTGGGAAGCCAGTGTGAACGCTGGCACCACACCAAGACACCAGATGCCTTTTTTTTCCCCCCCATACACACAGAGTGACCTCCCCAGGATAGAATAGGCTGTTGTTGCTTGGGAGGAAGCAAAGTGTGTTTGCCACAAACAAGATTAAAAGAACAAAAAGAGCAACATGGGCTCTTACTACATTACCAGGCTGAGCTATTGCAGAGTGAAAGCAAAGGTGCAGACACTTGCAGAGGTTATTTGATTTTTTTCCCTGTCTTTGGAGGATTTACAAACCTTTTGCTAGGGCTTCTCCATGCCGCTGCCTAGTCTTAATTCTTACAGAAACCTATCAGGAATGCATGGAAAACACCAAGGTGTTATAATAAAAGACCCCAAGCCTGAAAGCACGGCACGTTAGTTCACATAAAATGGGCAAGATTAAGACTCCAGGTGTTTGAATCACTTCAGGGGCCTTGGGATGAGAACAAGATTAGAGGAAGATCTTGCTGAATGCGCGTCTCTCTGCCTTGATCTGCTTTACATGACATGTAGGTGCAGCACTGTCACCTCCCGACGTCCTCACAGCCCCGAGAGGCCTTCACCGCTTTGTGGAGATGAAGCGGAGCATCCTCCTCCAGACACGTGATGGTGCTGCTCACTGCAAATGTCAACACCCCCTACTCAGGGCAATTTCTGGTGGCCTGGACTAACGGAACAATGAAAAAAGGCACTCTGGCAAAGGAAAAGCCTCCACTTAGTGACATTCAGGCAGAGCACAGCAAATAAAGAACGGTACAGCTTGGAACCCAAGGGATCCAGTGTCCAAACGAAGCGTGCACAACAAGAAAATGCTCCTGAAGACTGCAGACAATTGAATTGCAGACTTCTTCTGGAGCCAATTGAAACGAGGTGGTCTGTTCAGGACACTGACAGCTAATATTCAGTGCTTCTGACACAACTTCCCACCTCTCCCCACGTGAGGATCACTGCAAACGCCAGGGCCTTGGAGACTCCTTTCAGAGGATTTCCTAACAGGCACAATAAGCACAATAGTATCATCCCTCTGATAACAAAAACAAATCAGATAATGCTCCCCGAGCTCCACCACCGCTGCTGATGCTCACAGCAGCCACTTTCCTGCCCCTCTGCCACCCCGTAAAGCTGAGACCTGGGGGGTCAACCTCCATACCCAACACAACTCTTGCACAAGAAGTCAAACGTCGAATCGCAAAGCAAAGCAGAACCTGAATTCAAGTTTCCACGCCACGGTTTTTCACATCATCTTTAAGCCAGAACAACATCAGATCCCTTCTCATGACCTCGGCGTTACGACATCCGCTTCCCCAGCCTGCATTTGGCTTTGACTAAACAGCAAATTAGAGCAACACTTGTACCAGTGACTTCTCACTTGTACGCGTGTAATTCTCTTATGCAATGAGAGAATTACCCAGCAGACACTATAAACATCCTCCACGAGACAAATGCAAAGCAGGAACGTAAAGTGTAGATGAAGACTTTGTATTTCTTCTCCTTGCTCAGCTGATAGCAAAGCCTCAGGACACACGTGAAAGAAAAACAACAGAGAAGTGGGAGAGAAATAGCCCTGAATCGGTCACCACAGAAAGGAAGAACCATCTCACCAAAGCTCCCGACCACTGGCCACCCTCTTCAGGCGCATTGCATCATTCAGCCATTCAACATTCACAAACAGTCAGGTGCTTCCGAAATCTCAAATTCGGACAGCGCTGAAGATGACATTTCCTCATGCCCTGCCAAAGGGCTGCAGAAACGCCACACGGTTTGGATGCGCTCCCAGGAGAAGTCTCCTCCAGCAATTAAAAAGCACCGAGCTATATCAGTAGTCTTCAAGATTCTTCTGGTCTGTACTACAGAGATTGAGGGTTAGACAGAGCCCAGCAAGCCGGTCCTCTGCACTGGTCCTCCACCCACGGGGAGCGGGGCAGACACATCCCCCGTGGGTCTCAGTGTTTCAATCCTGCACCCGAGAGCAGGAGAGGGGCCTCAGCTCGGTGGTGACACGGCTGCCCTGCCCACCCAGGAGGAGAGGGTTTCACCCATCACCTCCACAATAAATGCAGGTTTAGATCAAGGGTTTGGTGGGACCGAGGCAGGGTGGTGACCCCAGCTCCTCCACATACCCGGCCCTGGTTCTTGCATGTGTTTAACCCCGTCGGCACATCAGGATGCACCCTCTGCAACACCAGGGTGTTTGTTAAGGCTGGCTGCTCCACAAACCACGGCCACAACCGGACACCCGAGACCTGGGCTGACAAGTCTTCAGTCTGGACAGAGACACTTCCAATTTGCAGCACGCTAATTTCAAGTCTGCCTCACAAGTAGCTTTCCCTTTTGCCTCCAAAGAGAGGCTGTGCTGTATCATAATTCATTCCAGGCCACCAGCAGATGCCTGAAACTCCTGTACATTATCTTAGGAAAGCCTAACGCTCCATTTCTCTAGAAGACAGGGGAGCAAGTGAGTCACTTTACATACCTTGGCAGTCCCATACAAGGCAATGGGTATGTCCAAGAGGAAATAACATCAAGAACTGGCAAGGAATGGCTACATCTACCCGTTCAACAAGACTGGATCCACGCTAAACCCTACTGCTTTGAAGACGAAACAGCACGCATTCATCTCACGTAGTATTTCTGCCCTAACGCACGGACAGGAAAGCTGGAAACCCACCAAATCACAGACAAAACGCTCCCACATGCAAAACGTGTTCCAGATGCCTCCTTAGCTCCTCTCCAAACAGCAAAACACAAGAGGTGGCTCAGCTCCCTCTGCTCCTCTTCTGGATAATTCTCTGCAGGCTGGGAAGGCAGGCGAGCCCGGCTGGGACACACACACACACACACACCTCGGGGATTCGGTGCCAGGCCCGGCACACGGTGTGGGAGCGGCAGGACGGCTCCTGGGGGGGAAAAGGGCAGCAATGGGGATACCCGGGTGCTATGGGGATACCCAGGAGTGATGGGAATACCCAAGAGCGATGGGGATGTCCAGGAGCAATGGGGATGCTCAGAAGCAACGGGGATGCCCAGGTTCGATGGGGATGCTCAAAAGCAATGGGGATACCCAGGAGCCATGGGGATACCCAGGTGCTACGGGGATGCTCAGAAGCGATGGGGATGCTCAGGAGCCATGGGGATGCCCAGCAGCGCCCTGCCCTCACCGCCTCCCTGCCCAGGGCCCCAGCGCTGGCCAAGCCCGGCCGGTCCCAGGCTGCGGGTCCCTNACCGATGGGGCCGGACGGGTCCCACGGGGCTCTGCCGGGTCCTGCCGCGTCCCGCGGGGCTCTGCTGGGCTCTGGCGGGGCCCTGCCCGCGTCCCGGTGCCTGGCTGAGCCCGCCNCCGAACCTCCCTCCCCAGGGAACCCCGGCTCCGCTCAGACCGGCCCCCTCAGCCCAGAGGCCGCCGACGGTGGAGGCCCCCGGCTGGAGCCGCGCAGCCCGGCTNGCCTGGCTGAGCCCGCCTGAGGCTGCTGCCGCTGCCCCACTTGGCGCTTCCCTTCGTTTGACGCCCGCACAAGCATCAAACAAAGGCTGAGGGAGAGGAAACTCGGTCCTTACCCAAAGCAAATCACGTCCCCATCCTCTGAGGGAAGCCCCCGAGGCTGGCAGCCTGGCTCTGGCCTGCTCAGCGCTCTGCAGGGCAGCCGGTCCCTGCTGCAGGCACAGCCTGGCCCTAAGCAGCTGCTTGGCTGGCACCATCAGCGCCCTCGTTCTGCCCGAGCAGCACCACATCCCCCTCCGTGTTTCCCCAGCTGCCACCCAACAAGTGCTCGAAACCATTGCCCAGGATCCTGTCACTGTGTGGGTCAAGGTCTCTGGCCCCCCGAGCCCGCAGAAGCCACCGACAGCCCGAGACTAAACCAGGCAGCACCAGAACAGGAGCCAGAGCACAATTACGTTGTCACCACCAGTCATTTGGGGTTTAAGGGACGACGCCGGCTCCCCACACAGCCCGGGAAAACTGGTCCAAGCGGTTGGAGAAAGGCAAAGCTCCCTCGAGGGCTGATGCAGGGCTAAAGCCCAGGGAGGGCAAAGGCGAAGGGTGGAAGGGGCTGGTGTGGCTCTTGGCTGTGACCAGCTGCAAACCCGCCTGGTGGCAGGTCGAACATGCTGTGGGTGACGGATGGAAAAGGCCCCAGGAGAAGCAGGTCCAGGGGCTTTCGAGGCAGAGGAATTTGCCCTGATTGCTAATAAAATAAGGTACCAGCTGCTGGTGGCTGCAGCTGCCAACAACACCGAGCACGAGGCCTTGCTGGGAAGTGAAACGCAGCGAGTGGGGAAGGCCAAGATGCCACCAGGCTGAGACGTCGGGTGGTAAGAGACCCAAAACACCACCCCGGGCTAGGTCTCCTTTCCAGCACGGAGACCCACTGGCCGCCAGGAAAGCAGCCCTGTGGGTGGTAACCCAAGCATGACAACAAGGAGAAGCAGGGCGATGCTGGGGGGCAGTTTGGGGTGGGTGGGTGGGATGGCTGCAAGGCAAGTGCCTCAGCAAGGCACCCAGGGTGCCCAGAAGTGTCCCCAGCACCAGTGTTATGGATTTACTCAGGCAGGACACCCCAACAGGGTCTGAGCCCAGGATCCAACTGAGGATGCCAAGTCCGAGTGAAGGTTTCCAACTGGTCTTTTATTAGTTTTTAAGTTACAACTCAAGCTGGGTGCCTCTGGAGAGGGATCCTCACCATGATTCGCGCTTCTCGAATTATCCACCACCGAATCCCCAAGTCCAACCCCCAGTCCATTAACTCTGGTCGGTGGTCTCTTGATTTCTGACTAGTTTCCGCTGTCGGTGGGCTGGCCACCTTCTGAAGTTACTACGTTCTCTTGGAATTGTCTCCTATCAGAAATTTACGCTTGGTCAGCTGTTATGGTCCTAGACCTTGCCTACTTTAGCTGCTAGTGCCAAGCCACTAAAGCTACATGAGACTATGCAGAAAGAAGGATGCAGTTAATCACATTTCTGCCATAACACCAGCACCCGGCTGCCCAGGACGCTCCCACCTCTGCCCACCCCAGTGGTTCTGCACGTTCCCCAGCACCCCTGCACACAAACCCACTGTCCCTCTGGGGTGTAAGTGGGGCCATGGGGGGCAGACGGCCCGTGGCTGGGCGCCGGGCACAGGCACAGCCAGGGACACGGCGTGACCAAAGGTCGCCTGCACCGCCCCGGCAGTGCGGCAGCGCCACGGATCCGCCGCCGTGCCCGCCGTGTCCTCCCACCACGCAGAGTTAGTTCCTTCTTTGCCTAATGCTGGGGCAGGAAGCGTGGGGTGAGAGCTGGGGAGCCTGAGCTGTGAGCCGCGGCGCGGCAGGGAGTGGGCTGCCGGCCAGCCCCACCGGAGCGTGGCCATGGCCCGGCGGGAGCGGCAGCCAGGCTCGGCCAAGCAGAGCACAGCTGGCATCGCCCGGATGTTCGACTCCCTGGAAGCCGCCCAGCCCCAGGTGGGCAGCCTGGCCCGCAGGTCTCACCTCTGGCCGGGCGCCGCGGGGAGGAGGGAGCGTTACCATTCACTGCAGAAGATGGACACCACCAGCAGCATCAGCCAGGGCAGCCACAGCCTGGGGAGCTGGGGTAGGGCGGCCAGCAGGCTCTCTGGCAGCCCCAGCAGCACCCGGAGGAAGGAGCTGAAGGAAATCCTCCTGCAGAGCAGTAAGTCTGGCAGCATCAAGCGATTTGCTACTGCTCAGAAGACACCCAACAGCAGCAGTGTCCGCCCAGGGCCGCAGCAAGAGCAGAGGCCTGAGCAGAGCTCTGAAGTGCTGTCCCTCGCCCTGGATCCCCTGGAGCACGAGTGGCTGCTGACAGCGGCCGAGGGTGATGCGGACAACATGGTCAGGCTGCTGGACCTGGATCCCAACCTGCTGATCAGGAAAGACTTTGTGACGGGCTTCAGTGCTCTCCACTGGCTTGCCAAGCACGGCCACTACGAGAACTTCGTCCAGGTCATCTCCCATGCTCAGAAGAAGGGCTATCCTGTCGACGTCAACATCCCCACGGTCAGTGGAGGGTTCACCCCCTTGCATCTGGCGGCGATGCAGGGACACGAGCTGCTCATCAAAGTGCTGGTGGGAGCTTATGGGGCGGACACCAGCCTCAGGGACCACAGTGGGCGCAAGGCTTGGCAGTACCTGAGGGCAGACACCTCCACGGAGCTGAAGGAGCTGGCTGGAGCCTTGGAGGAGGACTTGATCCAGCTGTGCTCTCACAACACCAACAACAACTGTAAGTCATCCAGAGAGGCCAAGGCAGGGTGGGACTCTGGGGACTCTGGGGCCGAGGAGACTGCCCCATCCTCCTGGAGGCTGTCGTCCCTCTGGGCCTTTGCCAGACAGACATTTGCTTTCTTCCAAAAGCGCTGAAGCTCCCCTGGTCCATTCGCCCGCGAAGCTGTGCTGAATAGCAGCCAGAAGAGCCTGCAAGGAACTGGGAACTTGGTGAGGGTCGGTGCTCAAAATCTCGGTCAAGTGGGGATTAGCCCCTGGCATGGGGGCACTGTGGCCACCCCAGCTCTTGCATGGTCTTCTGGGGCTGTGCCGGTGTAAGTGTGTGAGGCAACCACAGCCTGGGTGGGGACAGCCCTGCCGAAACCCCACCTTTTCCTGGAGGGGTTTTGTCCCCTGCCCCTGCTGACGGGGACTCCTTGCCGCAACCCAGCACAGCCCCATGGTGGGGGCTCACGTACCGGCCCCGCTGCAGGGAGCTCCTTCTCCAGCACCCTGCGAGATGCTGACCCACCACGGGAGATGGTGTCCCGTGCCGGGGGCCCGGGGTGGACATTTGGGCTGTCTGTCCTGCAGGCAGGCAGACTTTCCACACAACTGTAGGTGGGTCATGCAGCAACTCGGTGGCTTGGTTCTGCCGCCGGTAAAATGAGGAGGCTGGCACTGCCCGGGTGATGCTGTGAGGTTGGTCATGGTGCCTGGGGTGACTGGGCAGAGACACTGGCAGCATATAATTAAACATTTCACAACCATGCCAGAGGCCTGGCACTGAGCTGATGATGGAGAAGCAGTAAAGTAAGAGCTGGAGTACCTGGCTGGGCCTAGAGAAGGCTTTGGAAATGCAAGACAAGCCCCCCCCGGCAACCCTTCCCTGGGGACCCCCGTCCTGGGGAGCCTGAGATGCTCAGCCCCACTGGGGGTGGAAGCAAGAGGGACACCCATGCGGCAGCTCCTGTGGGGACTGGAATCCAGGAGCACCTCTGGAAAGACGATTCGTTGCTCAGAACCAGGGAAAAGCTGTTGCTACTGATGTCACCCTCACAAATGACACTCTGAGAACCACCCCGACAGCAGCGTAACCTTGGGCGTGCGCACCAGTAACTGTGTGAATAGAGAAGAGCCTCAGCTCCCCTGTTTGCATTTCTTTCACCACGTAGAGCTCTGTGCCCTGCTGGTTTCAACTTGCTTTTCACATTCTTGAAGGCCAGGGCTGCTTCACAGCATCTTCAAAGAAACAACAGCCCCTTCCTCTTTTTTTTTTAATCAGCATGAGACCATTTCTACCCCCTTAAATAGCAGTCCCATTTGAGAAGTGACTCTCAGGCGGCAACTGGGGAGTTTCAGTTCCCGATCGCAGAGCAGCAGCCCTTGCAGGGACACCTCGCTTCTGAGGGAGTTGTGATTTCTTCCCAGCTGCTTTTCTGGGGCTCTGCAGAGGAGACCGAGGGACTCGGGACGATCTCTGGCCTGGCTGCGCGGATGAATTTGCGCCTCGACGCAGCAAGACACACGGGTGACTCCCTCAGGGGAACTTGAGCGTGATGGTTTCGCAGACCTTGAGCAAACCCTGTTTATATTCAGCTTGTGCTCTGGAAGGCAGCCTGGACGCTGGAATAACCCGGTCAGCAGAGATACATTGGAAGAAGAGCCTCCAGGTGAGCAGATAGTGATCCAGTAACTGGATAGCGTCCAGTCCAGGTGACTGGGTAGACACACAGACGCGTCTGGATATCTTTTTAATCACTGAGCTCAGCAGCGGAGACATACATCACACCCTGGGAATGGATTTAATGCCAGATCTGCTCCATTTTATAGTGCGTTCATACATTAAAGGCTAGAATTACAACATATCTCCTTCCAGCACTTCTCTGGCCACATCCATGCCGTGGGACAGCAGAGTCACTTCTAACCAGTCCGGTCACACCAGCGCAAACTCCATGAAAAGCACTGATGTCGAAGCACGTGTGATCTTTAGTTCTGTAACCAAAGTGCTGTTGGTAAGACAGGGGGGCGCGTGTCTGACGAGATATTTTCTGACCTGTTAGTCCCCTGTCACCCTCTGGCAGCAGCGTGCTGTCAGGGAGAGGGTGTGGGATGGCTTCTACATCCTCTTCCGAGACACAGAGTAAACAGGGGAATTCCTGAGAGTTTCCTTGAAGGAGCCATTTCCTTGGCATTTGGACCTGGGGCTTAGCCACGCTCCACCAGGAAACCTGGAATTCAATATTTCATTTGAGAATAAACTTAACTGTCAAATGTTACACTTAAGTATGACTGAGTGATTTTGGGTGCTTGTCTCCTCTTGACAGCTAAATAACCCCCCCCAAAGGCAGCTTTTCCCCCTCCTCTTTTAGTCTTGGGTTTGAAGCCACATTCTGCTCTGAGGCAAATTAGGCAGGCACGTCAGAAGGAGCAAGACCAGAGCCCTGCTTCTCTGGGGGGCCTTAAAATATACTCATCAACACCAGGCCCTGCCTTGTTTGCCCCACGAAGGTCCCTCTCTGCAGAGCAAACCAAGAATCTTCTTCCAACGGCTGTACCCTTCCTGCGCCACGCCCAGTGACCCACCCCTGTCTTGCCTGGTTTGTTTTCACACGATCTACTTTGTACTTCAACGTCCAATTTGAGAAGCAGATTCAGTCAAATGGGGAAAAATAACACGAGGGCTTATTTTCCAAAGCAGCTCCTTGTTAGAAGCTGCTTCCATCTAACAGATATAGCACAGTAAGGACAGCGATAGGGAGACTGTCTTAGAAACAGTTCAGTCTATTGCTCAGGGAAACTTTCCCACAAATGCCACGGAGAAAACTGTCTCTTTCCATTCTCAAGTCCATGAAATTATTCCCCCCCCCAACCTCAGCCAGGTCCCCACAGACACAATTAATGAGGAAACTTGCGGGTAGCTTTGCTGGCCAGCAGTGGTGATGAGGAGAGGCGGGGGGCAGATTGCAGGGCTGCAAGGCTGGTCTTTGATGCTCAGCAGCGTTGTTATTTCCTGAACGCTTCCTTCAAAGAGCACAGAAGAGATTTTTAAAAGCACTGGGGTAAAAGCGTTTGCAGCACTTGGGCCTCTGCTGAAACATCTCTGCAACGCCGCTTGCTGCTTTCCTGTTACGGTGACTTACTGCTTCTCCGTAATAACAAAGTAGAAACTACGCTCTGACCAGACAGGAAAAGCAGCCAGAAGACGCCTCTGAAGTGTCCTGAGGTTGGTAAGAATCCCGGCTTTGCTCTCCTGGGCTCACAGAAACCTCCAGCACCTCTTAGGAGGGAGAGATAGTCACAAGCTCTGAGCAGGGTGTGCATTCGTGATGCATTTACGTGTGCTTGGCATATGCTCCTGCTCAGCTTTACTTGCTACGGATTGTCACGTGAAGGAGATGAATCTATTTACCTTCAAGGTGAAAAGCAGCAACGCAGAAGGTGTGGTGCCCTGAAGCTTCCTCAGGAAGCTGCCAGCCTGGAACTGAGTGACTGCAGCAGGGCGAACCCCCAAACCAGCAGCAGAGCTCTTACAGTTCTCAGCGCCAGGACAGGCTTTGCTGCAGCCGCATCCAAGGGCAGGGTCACACCTTCAGTTCCTTCCTGCTGACCAGAGCGCGTCCCAGGCCTGCCCTGCACAAGGGAAAGGAGCAGCACCCCTGCAGGACTCAGTGCTGAGCCTCAGCCTCTTCCTCCACTTCCCTGCGGTGAACAGATGATGTCTCACAGGCCCCAGCGGAGAATGGCAGCGTCGAGGAGCCCGAGTGCCGACAACTCCGCGTGGTGTCATCCCTTCTTTCCTCTCCCCTTTGTAAACTCGCTAACTCTTCCTTTAAGCAGTATCTTGAGTTGCTACCCTTCTGCTGAGAGTGTTTTGCATCAAGCTGCACCCATGGCTGGCATCAAGACCAACTCGGTCAAGCCAACAGAGCTCCAAACAAAACTCGGGTTATTAGATATTCTAGGGAACACGCAGACATCATGCACTCGAGTACTGCATTTTGGAGGAGCTGAATCTACCCGCTGTCCTTGCTGTATTCTCCCCCTCCCTACCTTTCAAGTGAAACTTCCTTCCATCCAGTTATTGCCTGGCACCAGGATTTACTCCAGGCTCCAGGGGCTGCCCTGCCCATGCAGCCCGGAGCAGCTCCCGGTGCTGCAGGCACAGGGGCCAGACCCACGGGGCAAGGAGCTGCTGATCTCGGTGTCCGCAGGCGTGAGGCTCGTGAGGAGCCCCTGCGGCCAACACAGGCAGTGGCCAGGGGCAGCCTCACCCCTGCTGCTCAGGCGCAGGATGGGTCATCTTGGTATTATCGACTCATGGTAACGGTGGAGTCGAGACCCTGCGGCTGTGACAGAAGCAGCCTTATGGAACGTATGCGCACCCAACGTGTGCGCACCACGTCACAGAGGGTGGTGACTGGAGACTGGGTTGGTTTTCCAAAAGGTTTTGTTAGTCTGGATCCCTCTCGCCTCCCACAGCACACCTCAAATGCAAAGCCACCGTACCCCAGGGGAGCAGTTTCAGTGTGCCTGCAAACCCCACCCAGTGGCTACACAGCCACATCTTCAGCAAATTCTGACAGTGCTGCTTACCTTCCTTAGTAAAAGAATTAACCCCCTGCCTCATTTTTAGTTGTCTAATAAAAGACGTTCTTCATATTAAGTCCTCTAAGATCAGTTCTGATATTTACCCCTTCAAAAACTCAGCACGCTTTGCTCTCGAAGGTTCACAGCAAGCACGAAGACACAGCCTGCTCTGTCTGAAAAGAGCTGACGAGATTTCTCGCGCTAAGTGAGATTATATTCGCAGCCAGGTTAGTTTTACTTTTTACCCTGTTACCCTCCCACCACACACATATGTGAAACAACTCCACCCGAGTCGTGCAGGTCGATATTTATTAACAAGCCTGTACACTGTCAATACTCATGATGGTGCCTGAGAGCAGGAACACTAATAGAACACACTCTTCATGTTTCAGATGCAAACTGCTCCCTGATTTTCCCAGTTAACATCAACATCTCAGACCAGCTTATCAAACAAACAAAGGAACGAGCAAGCTGAGGATCGCAGTCCAGCACTACCGAAGGAATCCCTCGGGGGTTGCCGCACAGCCACGGGCTCTGTCAGTCTGATGCATGAAGACGGGTGTTATTAGAGTTCCCAGCAGACAAGTCTCTCTTACAAGCCCAGTTTGGTCCTTCTCCAGTGTCTCCTTTTGGAGTTGTACCTAGGACAGAAGCGGTGGAAATTAGCAAAGCACACGCACGTTTGGGGGATCCAGGTGGACTGAAGCCACCTTGAATTACCTCAGTCGAGCGCTCTCCTCTGTGCTAACAGCGGCAAACTGCCAGCAGCAACCGGCTGTGTGCTGCTTTTGACACTTCCATCTTTGTTTACCTTCTTCATTCACTAACGAACCAGCACAACAGAGTCTAAACCTCAAAGAGACCAAGGCCTTGGAGGGGTGCATCAGCACTGGCGTGTGAATATCCTACCTCCGCTTCTGGAGACGAGAGCTGTGACCTTGCACTGACTGCCTAATGATAACAAAAGCTACCTCTGGAACGGAGCGCTCGGTCTAATGCTAAAAGGACCGTTTTTGTCCAGAGCTGCATATGGAAAAGGCCCTTTCCAGGAAATATTCCTGTCTGAGTACGTCCTTGTCCATGTTAAGAACGAATGGTTTCACCACTGCACAGGTGAGACCGAGGACCGCGCTAACAGGGTTCCTCTCAGCAGGGAAATGGCAGCGCTCCCACAGAATGAAGCGCCGCAATTGCAGCCTGCTTCGCGTGTGCCTTGGGTAAAACTGACCACCCAGGTACTACTGAAGGGCCTCGAGACTAAAATTTATGATTCTGCCCCATGGTGAAGTATTTCTGCATGAATGAAAAGGGTTGTCCAGGCTGCCCTGGGCGGTGGTGGAGTCCCCAACCCCAGAAGGATTTAAAAGCCGTGGAGCTGCGGTGCTGAGGGACACAGTTTAGCGGCAGCCTTGGCAGTGCTGGGTTAACAATTGGACTCGATGATCTGGAAGGTCTCTTCCAACCAGAATGATTCTAATTCTGCGTCGCCTCACCGCCTGAGCCAGGCACTGCTACTGGCACTCTCCTCGCTAGTTGGGACAAAGAATGACCTGGGAGAAAGGATCCTGTTCCCTTCCAGTCTGGACAGGGGAGCACGAGATGCAAAGGCAGCCGCACAGCGCCAGGGGCTGAACGACGCTGGTTCGAGCTTTTAAACCCGAGGGCTCAGGTACGCACCACCTTCTGCACACCCCGCACGTAACTCATCTTCCACAATATTCTCTCACTGCATTTTCCTATAAACGCTGCTGGAAAGTAAACACTGTAGGTGAACGAAAAAGAACTGCAGCAGATTAATTCTGCAGTTGTATGTTAAGGATCTTGTACTATCCACTTTACCTCCTGTAAGCCCCAAAAGCCTTTCGCTCCCTTACACACCAACTTTTCTACCTCAGAGCGCCCCTGCTCAGCAAGGGACTGCTCCTTCCAACTGCAGAAACCCAGGACAGCAAGAGGAGGGCAAACGTGCTGGGAAGGGGAATGTCAGAAGCAGAGAGGTTACCAGGGTAAAATTCCTGGCATAAATTATCCGTGTGTGCAGTTCCCGCTTCTAGTTTTGACGTGCTATCACAGAATATCTGTGAATCACACATTGTCAGGGATTGGAAGGGACCTCGAAAGCTCCTCCAGTCCAATCCCCCCATTGCCGGAGCAGGATCACCCAGCCCAAGTCCCACAGGAACTCGTCCAGGAGGGTTTGAAACGTCTTCAGAGAAGGAGACTCCCCAACCCCCCTGGGCAGCCTGGGCCAGGCTCTGGCACCCTCACTGCAAAGAAGTTCTTCCTAATACTCAAGTGAAACCTCCTGTGTTCTAGTTTATACCCGTCACCCCTTGTCCTATCATTAGGTGCCACCAAGCAAAGTCTGGCTCCACCCTCCCAACACTCGCCCTTTATTAATACACATTAATGTTTACTGATAAACATTCACAACATCCCCCCTCAGTCTCCTTTTCTCCAGGAAAAGAGAAACTACTCGCGGCTACTGGCGAGCCCTGGGGTGCCTGCACTGCTCCAGACGAGGGACGGACACCGGGCTGCCTCCACAGGGAGGCCTGGTGGGGCCACGTACCCGCCCCAGCACCCTCGGGTGGCTTTCAGCGCTGCACAGCTGCACTTTCACTCGCACAAACGCTTCTGTGCCAGCGGCTCCAGCCCCGGCGCGCAGCCGGCCCGGCTCAGCCTGCGTGGCCTCGGTACCTGATCTTATTGCCCGTTTTCATGCGGATCCACTGCGGGATGGGCCGGTTCTGCTTCTGCTTCTTGGCCAGGAAGCGCTTGATCTTGAACGTCTTGTGCGACGACTGCAAGAGAGAGCGAGAGGAGTCAGTGCAAGAGAGAGTGAGAGGAGCTAGTGCAAGAGAGAGAGAGCAGCACTAGTGCAAGAGAGAGCGAGAGGAGTTAGTGTGAGAGAGTGGGGTTAGTGCAAGAGAGAGCGAGAGGCATTAGTGCGAGAGAGAGAGCAGCGTTAGCACAAGAAAGAACAGTGTTAGTGCAAGAGAGAGCGAGTGCAAGAGGGAGAGAGCAGCGTTAGTGCAACAACGAGCAGCGTTAGTGCAAGACCGAGCAGCGTTCGGGCAGCGCTGGCGCGGCCTGAGCGCGGCCTTCCCGCCGGGCCCGGCTCCCGGAGGCCCCGCCCGGCCCCGCCGCCAAGGGAGATCCCCCCGGGGCCCTCCCGCCGCC
>WEIS01054554.1:0-23844 GCA_013389965.1 Todus mexicanus
CCTCCTACCCACACCCCTTCTAACACATCCCAGGATGCCATTGACTGTCCTGGCCACAAGGACACATTGCTGGCTCAAAGAGCTTTCTCTTCTCCAGGTTGAAAAACTACAGCTCTCTCAGCATGTCCTCATAGGGGAGGTGTTTCAGCCCCTTAATCATCTTCGGTGTCCTCCTCTGGACCTGCTCCAACAGGTACATTTGTTTCTTATGCTGGGGTCCCAGAGCTGAATGCAGAACAACTCCAGGCACGGTCTCACCAGAGAAGAGTAGAGCGGCAGAATCACCTCCCTTGACATACTGGCCATGCTTCTTTTGGTGCAGCCCAGGATGCAATTGGTTTTCTGTGGTGCGACTACAAATTGCTGACTCACGTTCAGTTTTTCATCCACCAGTACCCTGAAGTCCTTCTCTGCAGAGATGCTCTCAATCCACTGATCACCCAGCCTGTGTTTGTGCTTGGGATTGCCTCCACCCATGTCCAGGACCTTTCACCTGGTCTTGCTGAACTTCATGATGTTTGCACGGGTCCACTTCTCAAGCCTGTCAAGGTTCCTCTGCACAGCAATAACTGCCTTTACCCTGTACTGAAAAAATCTGGTACAAGGCACATTTTGTTCTACAGTAATATGAGTTCCTATTAAAAATAAAAATAAACCCCAAACCACATTCAGACATCATCATTCCCATATATTCCAGGCTATTACTAACCCACTAACTTTCTGGGGTTTTAGAAGAGAGGTTTCTTCTGTAAAAATAAAACCCCCCACACATTTTTGTAATTTTTCATGGTGTAGTGTAAATATCTTCCTGGCACACAGGTTTTTGTACTCTCCACTAACAAGCACAGTACAATCCCAAAACACTAGGAACTTATATATGGTATGTAGAATATCCCTCTGATACTGTGTTCAGTCCTAGCATAAGCTTGCAAAGGAAGTACATTGGCAGTTTTACATATTACATATTCATTTTCTAAGGAAAATAGGGGGTTCTGTATCCAATCTGAAAACAAAAAAAAAAGGGGGGAGGGGGGCCACATTGGAGTAAGCTTTAAAACAATCAGTATAAAGATCTATCCCTTTTTTGCTGAAAAAGTCCATGTTGGCAACTTACAAATTTTAAGACATGCTGAGTTCTAAATTTTAAGACATGCTACCAGTACTGCATCTGAAAGTGCTAATTCCTTGATTGAGAATTATTCCATTTTGTTGATTCCAACTTGCTTGTCTATCATACACACATAAAAAAAAAAAAAAAAGAAAGTGTGGCTTTTTATTTCACCAACATGTGAGGTTGTGTTTACAATGTGCTGCCTGCCCTCAGGCAGCGGTCAGAAAGAGCCTGCACTTCCATGTCTAGCACAGAGTAGAGGTCCCCAGCTCCTGCAAAAACGGGAGAAGATGAGGAATGGGATCTATAGGCAACTCCTTGGTGAAGTTAATAAATAATGTACATCTAGCCCGTATCCAGGGCTAAACTATAGCAGCTGCTTTATCACCCAGTAACCTCTCCCCAGCCAAGAAGGGGGATCAGGAAAAGCATAGAAGAGGTCCGCTGGTTGAAATGAAAACTGATTTAATGAAACATCCAAACTAACGCTGATGCCAATATAAAGTATACCAAGTTATACTCAGCCCAGCAGATGTACGGTGGTCACAATAAATGTGTCCTCAGGAGCAAGAAGAGGAGCAGAAGACACCCTAGGAGATTATGAGGACACCACCACTGATACTACAACAGCTCTTCCCCTTCCACCTCCCCGCTCCAAACTGCTAATGTATTGGACTCCAAACTACTCACGGTCCTCCAGCCATGACAGTCCTATGTTTCTGTCCCAGTGAAATGGGGGTATAAATCATGGAATTCTAGAATCATTAAGGTTGAAATTGACCTTCAAGATCATCAAGTCAAACCATTTACTAAACATTATCATAACCGTTAAACCATACCCTTAAGTGCCACATCTACATATTTTTTGAACACCTTCAGGGATGGCGACTCCACCACCTCCCTGGGCAGCCTGTTCCAATGTTTAACCACTCTCTCAGTAAAGATTTTTTTCCTAATATCCAATCTAAATCTGTCCTGGTGCAAATTAAGCCCATGAGTTTTCATCCTATTGCTAGTTACCTGGGAGAAGAGACCAATTCCCACCTACCTACAACCTCCGTCCAGGTAGTTGTAGGGAGCAATAAGGTCTCCTCTCAGCCTCCTCTTCTCCAGACTAAACAACCCCAACTCCCTCAGCCACTTGTCACTAGACATGTTCTCCAGACCCCTCACCAGCTTCATTCCCCTTCTCTGAACCCACTCCAGCACCTCAGTGTCTTTCTTATACTGTGGTGCCCAAAACTGAACCCACTACTCAAGCTGCCATCTCACCAGTGCTGAGTACAGGGGCATAAGTACTTCTCTGCTCCTGCTGGCCACACCATTTCTGATCCAAGCCAGGATGCCGTTGGCCTTCTTGGCCATCTGGGCACACGCTGGCTGATCTCCAGCTGGCTGTCCAGCAGCACCCCCAGACCGTTTTCCACCAGGCAATTTCCAGCCACTCCTCCCCAAGCCTGGAGCACTGCAGCATGTTTTGTGACCCAAGTGCAGGACCCAGCACTTGGACTTGTTGAATCTCATACCATTGGCATCAGCCCATCGATCTAGTCTGTCTAGACCCCTCTGCAGAGCTTTCCTACCCTCAAGCAGATCAACACTCCAATTTCTAGACACAAAAGTCATGACTCAGTAATTCCCTTTCCTGCCCTCAGTTCTGCTCCCACTTCACTCCCATGTGCTCACACCTCTCCTATGCCACAGCCCCACTGTTTCCATAGAACAATGGTGACAATTCCCATTTTCAAACTACTTTTGTTAGGTAGGCAGGTACATGTTCTTCCTGCAGGTGTGTAGTGTATCTCCCAGGAGCATGCCAGACAACTGGATCCATCACATCTTCAGAGACCTTTTTCCACATTGCCAAATTGCCCACAGAATATAGCTCAGCGCTGCTATGATGTGCATCTCTTATTATCTTTGCGCCGGAGTTTGCAAGTCACGCTACAGAGCCTGAGCAGCGAATTAAGAAATTTTTCCATCGTGAGCAATATGGCAGCAATAACTGGAAAAATGAAAGGTGACACTGGTTCCAAAAATCAGAGGTACTGCCTATATGCTCAAAATATAATATGTAACAAGAAAAAAACCAAAAAAGTATGTATAAATAAGAATCAATTATCTCTCCGTACTTCTTCTCTTGAACATAGCAACAGAGCATATGCACTCAAATGATGTCCCACCAAAAATCACTCCTGTGCTTCACTGTAGAGCCAGGTGTACACTCATATGTTGCTTTTGAAATTTCCCTGGTTAAAAGAAGAAGGCAGACGAACAGTGTGACAGCCTAAAGCAATGGGTAGATGAGAGTAGCAAGTAATGTGCACAAGCCAACAAGATGGTTTTAAAATATTCTAGTTCTGAGATTCTGATATTTAATTTCTACAGCCAAAGGCATGTAGTGGGTGTCTAAAGTCAGGAACTGCATTCTGCTTATGTTCCATTGTCTATTGATGTGCTGTACACCTTCGCTGTAGTGTTTTAAAATGGATTAGAAAAATAATAATCTCAGAATGCTGTCCTACTTCACTGTTTTTCTTCCCCTTCTTCAACTGTGGCTGTTCTTTGTGGAAATCCTGGAGCTAGAGTCAAAGGTCTTCACGTGGCACAAAGATTTTACACCAAAAAGGGTAATTTTCCATTAACAAAAGAAATTAAGTCTAAAATAAGTTAACAATAGATGTCTTTTCAATCATTTCAGTATTTTTTTAATCCTGTTCCTAGGCTAGATTATCTTCTCACACGTTTCCTTTCAAGCAACAGAAGCATGTTTTCTTTTACCAAAAGGGTGAAATTCACCTTTACAAAGAAACTAAACCCAACCTATGAACCACTCTTCAAATTATAGCATTTAAAATACTGTCAAGAACAGTTCGCAAGACCATGCAACTGAATCCTAGTAATAAAAATATTCCATATTTTGCTCATGTTTTTTGCTAAACAAAATTAAATCTTAAACACATTCCGGTCATCTAGCTTTCTTCGTGAGTGTCACATATGGACATGTGTGGACATATGTCTCCATCTGGAGTAATATTCCTTGCCTGATACACACAGAATAAATAGGAGGACAGCCCAAGGGAGATAAATCTGTACATCACTGAAGAAAAAATAAAAAATCAGTCATCACTAATCACCTCATTTAACATAACTATTTATAGCTATTCAAAAATGAAGTGTTCTTTCTGCATTAGTGATGCACACCACTCGAAAGAACTATCTGCCTGTGATTAGTAAAAATTGTTGTTAAAATCAGGGATGCAGACACTAACGAAACTTAAGGAACTATGTTCTTTGCACCATGTTCACACTAAAACATATCAAGTCTTGAACCCAGGAAGTCAACCAGCAGGGAAGAAATCCCTTCTTTCAAATACCCTAGCACTAAGGAATTTAATCTGCTTCAAGAATTGTCTTAGCTGGACATCTTAAGGTGAGTAGGAAAATAAGTTAAAGTGGAGAATTTTGTAATTGTTCTATAGGTTACCCCCAAATAAATAAATAAATAAATAAATTTTTAAAATTCACAATTACAGTGCTGGCACTGTTAGAAAGTAAACAAACAAGGCAGACTTCAACTTTTTTTAGCCAAATTCAAGAGGGAACCACTCAGCAAAATGTACTTTTCCAGAAGTGTCAGTGTCTCAGCTTCCAGCCTGAGCCAAAAACCTCCTTTGGTTGCAGGCATGTCATTTCCAGAGTCTGTATTTCCCAAAGCCTCGGGTGTGAGAATTCAGAGGGGACTTCTGAGGCTATGATCATCTAGCTGTAAAGTAGAAGACATGGTTTAATTCTTCTGTTTCTGGCATCAGCTTGAGGCAGCAACGGGAAATATTTTGTGCATCTGACTGTTTAAAAGCTTGAGGTGGTCAAAACCTGTGGGAGGGAAAGGCTTCTGATGCTTTTTTTTCTGAAAACTGAGTCAGTGGAATTGAAACGTCTGCTCCCAGTACCCTTTCATGCACATGGGACAAGCTGGCTGACAGAGCAGAGCTGTTTGATCTCCAGACACAGAGCTCCCCAGCTCTGTGCCCTGCAACCACATGCCCAGCAAGCCAGCCTGCTGTGCTCGGGCACCTGCCCCATGCACCCATCACCCACAGCCTTCCTCCGAAGGTGACCATCCTGTGCCATCAGGAGATTCTCTGTCTTGACACTTCCTTCTGATATAGAGTGAAGTGCATCTCTGGCAAGCCAGCGTTTCCCAGAAAACTGAAATTCACTGCTTTATCATCTGCGCTTAAAATCTCCACTACAGCTTTAGTGGGAAAGGCGAGAAGGGATGATTCTTTTTTTTCCCTGCTGTGTTATCAGCAGACTTGCATTATTGTCACATTCCCTGGACATCTTTTACCTGAAGAACAGATAAGGTAAAGTAGAAAATCATGAAATGCGCTCATCAGGAAGCTATTTTGAAGCATTGTAGTAAAAATACTGAAAAAAACACCCAGGTCCTTAAAGTATCACTCTAATCTGTCTTGAGCATAGCATCAAAACTATTCTAATGCAACAGGATTATAATTTTTCACAAAGGAATTTGGAGGTTCGGTAGATCAGCAATACTGATATAAAAAGTCCTTCTAGATGATGTTTTACATGCAGTGTGAAAATTCTGCACTGAGTAGCACTTCAGCTGTTTTCTGGAAGCAGCTATTGAAAATCTTTATTCCTGTTAATAAAGTCTGCACAACCAGAACTCTATCTGATATACAAGATTTATTTTTTTTTTAGAATTTGGACCCATATTTGCTGAAACGATGTAATCATGGGCACTACCAACCTATCATTAGAGATGCCTGCAGAGGGCAGTTGACAGCACAATTAGAAGAAAATATCTCTCATCAGGCTTCCTCAAATGCAGATGGGAAATCAATTTCTATATTCTCAGGAGAGGATTCCAAATGACTCACAGTGAGAAACTCCACTGCTGAGGTTTTGCATTGTCTCTTGAAAGAGCTAGAGGAATATTAAATAGACAAACTCAGCATATGAACTTCACTTCACTTCAACTACTGGATGTGGCTTCTTAATCATCAAAATAAAATTAATTAAAACGAAAAACAACCAAACAACTGACTCAGATCTTCATTTCTTGCATTGAAGGTTTGTCACCTGCTTGAGTGAGACAATTGTAGTTTTCAGATGCTCAGAGAAGACATCAAAGTCTGGTGAGTGATCTCAACTGGAGATGGTTTTTTGAGACATCTTTTTATTTCTGTTAGGCCTCTGCACATAAATGCTTTTGTTCCTACTGGTATAAACTAAAAAAAAAAAAAAACCACAACCAAACACCAAAATATGATATAATCTCTAGAGTTTCAAAATGGGTTAGTTGTTGTTGCATACATTTGCAAAGTTCCGGAAACCATAAATTTTGACCCTTCAACAGAAGTGCTGGATGCCTACTAATTAAATATGTAGTGCCTAGTGAAGACCTTTAAAACGTTACTCCATTCATCTGACTATCATACTTCTAACCCTAATAATGATTTGAGTTTGCAGCTGCATCTCCTCAAATCCAGATAATTCTTCATTCCTGTATAACTTATTACTGTCCGCCTTTTCCCCTAAAGATAGACCGTGTTTAATGGCAGTCTTATGTAAAATATTGCCTGCCATGATTTCTTCTAGCATTAGAAGGAGAGTACAATAATGTTCCACAAAATTTGTCTAGACATCACGCTCTCATTTTTTAAGATCCCCAAAGTTCTTCTAATAATGGCACTGGTGAATTTTGAACTGTGTAATTTATTTTTATAGGAGACTGAAGAAATAAGAGTGGAATCAAGATAAAATTTTAAAGAAGAATTCCTAGTCTGTTAATGTTCTGGGGAGCACCCCCTGCAGGACTGGGCCCAGTTCTGGAGGCTTCAGCACAGCAGAGACAGGGACCTGGTGGAGCGGGGCCAGAGGAGGCCCCAGCAATGCTGGGAGGGCTGGAACCCCTCTNAAGCACTGTAACTTAGAAATAGGGTTGTTGGGTTTTGGTGGGGGTTTTGATAATTTTAAAAAGCCAGATAAATAGATGCATACTCAAATGTCAAATTTCCAAACTGGACTCTGGGCCCCAGCCTAGAATACTTCTACTTATACCTGATGCTTGAGCCTATCCAACCTAACACATTGTAGCACAAAATTTGGAGTGCACAGGCTAATGCGAGATTTTGCCTTGTTTTTGGAAAACTCTGTTCTGCTGCAACAGATTGTCTTCAAATGAATGAATCATGACATGAGTCTGGGTACTTAGCTATGACATCTGTTGTGTAGTAAATTGCCTTGCATGCCTCATGCATAATGAAGAGAAAAGAGGAATTTTTCGCTCCTAAAACATCCCTTGTTATGTCATGGTGCACGAACGCAGGCAGTGACACCCAGGACAGATGGAAAGGCTGCAGTGTCACAAAATGCACAAATAATATTGTTGTTTATACCATTTGGAAAATGAAGATGTTAACTCCCATGAGGATTAAAACAAAAACAAAAACAAGCAACTCCATACTGAATAAAACAGTGAGAGGTGGCAGACACATTTACCATGGAGATCTTTCTTGGAAGTTGCTTACATGAATCCACTTCGAACTAGCTCGAGTGTTCTTCATAATGAATAGATTATGTTTCTTTACTTCTCTTTTGTGTTGCAAAAACAGAGTTCACATGTCAGAGATAACCATAAACCATTCAAATATTGAAAACTCTCCAGTAAGATGATTCAGAAGACTAAAGCACCTTTTCCAGGCGTGCAGATAATTTCGTATCGTTCTGCAGTCAAATAGATCCACTAAATGCAGATTAAATCACACAGAAAACAAATTTGCTGGTAAAATTTTGAAACTTCAACCCACCTCCATTGCTAAGACAAATATGGTGTGTACATATTGCTAGCACAGTCCATCTAATTAATACAGACTTCTGGATGACCTACAAGGAGAAGTCATCAGTAGTGTAATTTCTGAACCTAACACTAAAATGCAGCTGTCTGTGTTTAGATATTTGGGCTGGGGCTCAATATTTAAACAACTGCTCTGAGCACACAGACCAACATGCCTAATGTAAGACTCACGAGCTTGAAAAATGCAACCTAAATCATGTGAGGAAAGAGTAATAGCGCTCATTGAAAACAGTAAGTGATAAAGTGGGACAGTCTGTTAAGAAAATATTTGGATAAGGTTAGGAATGTCTAACTAAGCTGGTTTTTATTGCTCAGGGATCAAGATGGATAGAATAGGACTAGGATATTTATGGTATTCCAAGAATGGGAACAAGTGACAGGAAATTCTTAATTTAACACAGCAATACAGCAATTTCCAGGTTAGGCTCAAGCAGAATGCATAGAACATGTATAAGGAAGTGATTATAATGCAGATTAATGTGGGTCATGTTTTTTAAAAAATTAAGATATAGAAAGCTCTTCTAATAAATTGTCAATAACGTTACAACAGAGAATGGAAAACATAGCATTCCTTAAGATAGCTTTCAATAATTGTAATTTTAATCACGACAACAGAAGAAGAAATTTTCCTCTTCCTTATCCATGAATTCTGTTCCTGTATGGACAGACATTGTTTACAAATTATGAGAGAAAATTATTCTTCAGGACATAAAAAAAAAGTATTTCACTTAAGGCAAGTAAGAATATTATTTAACCAGAAACATTTTAGCAAGTACTAATTTTCAGAAATGGAAACAATGAAGATGCTAAAATATTTCTATATTAAAAATACTATTATATCCAAGTTTGCTTAATTACTTCCTTCCTCATTGTAGGAACATTGTAGGAAGACCTGCAAAGAATGGATAGGTTTAAAAGTGATTTAACAGATGTAGGGGTTTTTATTTTCTTTTTGTAGTTTATACATTCAAGAAAGCATAGTCTAAACAAGATATTTAAGCAACCTGCAGGCAGAATGATCCTGCTTTCTGCCTGAGTATTAAACTGACAGACATTTATTGCTGATAAGCTAATTGCGTTGGTAAATCATTGAAGGAAGTCACACATAGTCTGGTTTCCCTATATTTACATGGCAAATCAAAAGAAATTTTGTGAGAGCTTACACAAAAGACAGTAGATTCAGGTACTGAAAATTTGAACTTATTTCCAGTCCATTTCCCCAACACTGCAAAGGTTTGGAGATACGACTGGAAAGAACAGCAAATAAAACTGAGTAACACTGTTCCTCATGGCCAGCTTGGTTCTTAGAGAGCGAACGTAAGTGGCAGCAAAGTACGAATACCATGACGTGAAAAGACTTAAAGCTGCCTTTTACTTTGCTTTCGCCACACTAATGATTTACTTCAAGTACAATCAGAAGTACAGGGTTACAAGAAGAAAATTACCATTTTAATTCTTTCAAGAAGACCATTTAAAGAAAAAATACTATGTAGAATCATTTGTTGCAAGCACCTCTCAGTACATTTTTTTTAAAAAAAACCCTATGTACACCATGTATTCTGTCAGTACTCTATAATCTTTAACAGAAAAAAATAAGACCAGTAGTCAGTTCTGCACAATTTTAATCCATTTGGTTTTTTTCAGGTAGCACAGGCAGCACAGGAATTGCCAGATATCGCCTCGCATGCCTGGATTTACACCAGGTTCTTGATTTATCTGGCAGGTACAGAGCAGCAATCCACATGCTGCTCTGTTCTGGTGTACCTGTGAGCAGAAGGCACTAGTTGCCGCTGGGCAGGTGCCCTGCACATGTCCTGGTCCTCCTGACCTGGCTTTGTCCTCCCCACCCAGGAAGGGCAAGTAGAACTGACAACAGCCTCTGAGGGAGGGAGACAGCAGTCAGGCCGTCATATCCTTCATTCGTCCCAGGAATGCCAGGTTTCCAAGGGCCAGGGTTAAATTCTTCTGGTTTATTTTGTTTTGGAGACAATTGCGTAGTAATTAGCATAGCAGCTGGGAAACAGAAAGCTTGCAAGCAGATAGGTAGGAAGTCTGCATTCAAATGGCGGGACCAACAGCTACAGTGTTTGGATACCTCTGTGATATTCACGTTGTTCATGAGTCCATCTAAATTTGAAGACACAAGATTCCCTTGTGACATCAAATGGCAAAGACCACGAACGTAAGGGCAGGCATCTAGTGGCTACATTTGTGAATTGAATACTATTAAGATCAAACTACACCTAAAATAGGGGATATGGATAAATTTGTACTACCAGAAGACTGCATTTTCAGATTAAAATGATCATAAGAGTGTCAGCAGAACAGGAGCATAAAATTATTTTGTCTGTAAGTGTCACAATGAGAAGAGGCAAAGACTTTAATAACTCTATGTGAAACTATTATAAAAAATGCAATAAGAAATAGCTATAAGGTATAATCTCAAAACAGATGGTAAAAGTATTTCATAACTCAGAATGAGTCTGTAGGAAAACAACAACAGTCTTTCCCGACTGCAAACAGGAAACACAGTCGGAGCAGCTGCTGTAGAAAATACCTCTATCTGTGCATCAGCTTAAGAAACATCAGTATTCACATATAATTTCTGCTTCTTAAACAGATGATCGCTACCTTACAGATGAAGTTGTTGAGGTAAACGCAACTAAAGCATAAATAATATTTCCAGATGGCAACAACAAATGAACTTTTCACAGGAAGTGTAGAAACAGCAAGGCAAGAAAAGAGAAAACATTTTGTTGAACTTGTAATTTTCCTGTAATGTCATCTCTGAAATCTGCAGGACTCTAGAAACAAAATCCTGTCTGAAATGGCTTTTCATCCCTACCTGGAAACTGGAGATACCTCCAATAGCTCTGGTGTCGGGAGAGCTGACAGCGATCCATTGCTCATGGTTTTACACTCGGTAGCACCCAAGCCTGGGTGATGCTCTGGAAATATTCCCAATGCCTGCAAGCACATAACCGTAGTGGTGAGCTCAGAGAGCCAGTTAAGCTCAATACTGCAGAATGGCAAATGTGTGACATTAACTCTTCATCATTACTGCAAACTGAAAAATATGAGATTTGTGAGCAAGAAAAAGTATGCAGTTCTTGGGTTAAGGGGGAGTCTCCCAATGAATAATGGAGGTATCTCATCAGAAAAAGGCTCTCATCCTCTTCTCTGCCATCCACATTGTTAAAGTGGAATATACCAGCAGCAAGACTGTAAGAGATTTCAAGATGGAGAATATTTGAGGTCGACAATTGACATTTTATTTTCATGGGAGCTTTTATAATTGTTCTCCATCTGCTTACTTTTCTCTTTCATTTAAAATAAAAGTAATCTAGATTGAAATTATATGTTTTCCTGGCAACGTACAGAAAGCGTAATGAGAATTACAGGCTTCATTGTGTCACTGCACTAATTCCCGAGAAAAAACAGAGACTGCGTTATGCTGTCTTACATTAAATTCAGATCTCTTACACCTTTAAGAAAGCAACCTCATGGTAAACAGTCATTTTTAACACATGGACTAATCAATGTATGCCAAACCTTTACAAGCTCTTAAGGTTGGGGGGAGTTTTTAGCACTTTTTTGTATAACCTTTGCATTTATTTCTCTGTAGTCCTTTTAATATGATGAATGTGTATGGCATCAGCATCACACCAGCACCGCATAAGTTAAAGTGCTATGAAGGAAATGCTACGCAAAGTTTACAAAGTCAGGGATTTGTTTCTCTTGGATAAATACACTATCATTTTTATTTCAAAGATCCTGTATTAAAATGAATACTACAGTCCTGTAGTGGTCTGCTGAGTTACATCAGGGTCATCCTTCCTGAGCAGATGAGCACATAACATGTGAATCATTTATCTAAGACGTTCTCAGCTGCATAGCACCTGTAACATAGCCATGTCTTTGAGTCTGTGCTAAAAAAATTTCATGAGAATTGCTCGAAAAAAGGAACTGGTCACCTTTCAAGTTTTTAATTGGATTTAACTCTAAATTTTGTTTGCAAAAATGTATTATATCAAAAGCAACTGCATGTTCAAATCATAGCATTAATCTTAACGCCAAATGTTACTACATTAATCAGTCGGCAAGAGGTGTGTGTGGAACGGTTTTCAAACTTATGCATGAAAAAGAAAAAGAAAAAGAAAAAGAAAAAGAAAAAGAAAAAAAAGAAAAAGAAAAAGAAAAAGGAAAAGAAAAAGAAAAAGGAAAAGAAAAAGAAAAAGGAAAAGAAAAAGGAAAAGAAAAAGAAAAAGGAAAAGAGAAAAAGAAAAAGGAAAAGAAAAAGAAAAAGAAAAAGAAAAAGAAAAAGAAAAAGAAAAAGAAAAAGAAAAAGAAAAAGGAAAAGGGAAAGGGAAAGGGAAAGGGGAAGTGAAAGGGAAAGGAAAAGGGAAAGGGAAAGGAAAAGGAAAAGGAAAAGGAAAAGGAAAAGGAAAAGGAAAAGGAAAAAGAAGTAAAAATCTCTAGATCCCAGGAAAAAAAAAAATGAATCCACCGCATTATATTACAGGTATGAAAGCCTAGGTAACATCAGTCTATTTGCAGCCAAAATTAAAGAAAAGTACATCTTAGATGCTCTTTTCCCCTAGAACATTGTTATGAAGAACCAATTTCTATCAGAATTCTTTTTTAACTGTATCAATTCCCTGCTGTAACAAACAGAGTCCAGTTCAGGGAAATTTATGACAACATTCCAGAGAATTCCTCTATGTAGTTTTCCTATTGCTCTGTTTATGACCTTTTTTTACCTGTTAAGGGGTTCAGTAAGGAGGCAGCGAGGAATGTACAGCTGCCTAGAACCATCTTCAAGTTGCTCATCTGGCTTTTGTGAGTGGAGAAAGTTTCATTCACAAATCTCATCTTCTAGATGTGTCTTGTTCTTTCTTGTTTCCTGTATCATGCACCATCCCCTAAAAAGCCAAATAAACAAAAATCCCCACAACCAAAAATCCCCCAAAAGCCTACAAACAAAAAAACCACACAAAAAGGCAGTCAAAAATGAAACAAAATAAAACAAACAAAATAAAAACACCATAAAAAACCAACAACACACCAAAAAACAACCCAAATCTGAAAAACCCACAAAGAAAATCAGGCAGAATATTTATTCTGAACAAACTACTCCAGGAGCAAAGCTGTTTAAAGACTATTTATGATAACTTTCATTAATGCGATATTCAGGGTTCCCAAAATTATGCACACAGCAGGTGTGCAGGAATAATTTGCATCTAGTCAACACGCACATAAAGCATAAATAGGAATTTTTTTTATTACAGATTTTTTTTTTCAATCTCATAGAATCAGAATCTATGTGCCATGTGTCATAATGCAGTAGGTAATAGTAATTCACTTCAGTAAACCACCAGATGCAGTTTTGCATACAACATCATTATAGATCAAAAAACATTATATATCAAAACTAGCAAAAGTCTGAAGCGGTAACGTATTTCTCTTTATCTAATTAAAGTGAGATAAACTCTTGTAGAGCAAATCAATTCTGATATGCTGCATTACAATCACTTGCTCAGTACAATAATCCAATTTGAAGCAATTGATCCAAGAAGATCAGATCAGATTTGCTATCAAAGGATTTTAATTTTATTTAGAACCAACATGTCTTTACTGAAGTTTTGTCAGAACTTGATGCTAACCTCCTAATAATATGTCAAATCTTCAAAGAGGAAGCCGTCTGCTATAAACACTGCTGAATTATCCAAAGATTTCAAAGACTTTCTCATGCCCATCTCATTAGTACAAAAATCAGATTGAAATTGTTAAAAATTCTTGATCTGTGAAAGATAGAGAAAACTTCCTAGAGACACATGAAAATCTGCCAGAAAAGCAGGTGTTGTTTAAAAATCACATTCATGAGCTACCTGCCTGTGGTCATTCAGATGTCATCCCAAACTGGATATAGTGGTTTTTGGCCCACTACCAGTACTTTTCAGATGGCAGTTTCTTTGAGTCGTAGATTCAAGATCTTTGGACTTCTTTTTCAAATCTTCCAGAATGCTTTTTTTGGGGGGTGACAAATATGGACTAGACCACCTCTTGAATGGGTCATTCCAAATCTCAGCTTTGGACTTTACTGGCAAAGTCGGGTTCTTCTTAAATCTGCATCTATTTTGAGCTTCCAGAGCTAAAAAAATGGAGCTGTAATGGAAAGGGACATAAAATTAGTCTGAATCAAATCTCAAAAAGTTTCATCAAGAACAGAACTAAAATTTTACCCATGGATTTGCTCTGTATTCCTCCAATAGGCAAGGCCAGGCATTGGGTAAATCTGTATCTTGACTGCAGGCACCCAAAAATTCAGTTCTATGCATATTACACATGTCAGTATGCATATTATAGTGCGTGTGCTATAGATAACATTTGAATTTGGATCAAAACAAAATGTTTATTCTATTTTCATCACATTTCTTCTTTTGACTCATAGCCTGGCTATATCCTGCCCATCAATTACTAGGGATGGCTTCAGTAATGTTCTAGACGAGAAGTAATGAATGTTGCCTAAAGGGTTTGAGCTATATGGCAGATTAGCTCGTTGTTTCTTCAAGCCTTGCATCCATCCTCCAGCAGTGATCATATTCGAGGACTAAAAGGAAGACAGAGAACACTTCAAATGAGGTTATCGAGTTTGCCCCAGAAGTGTGAAAGCTGATTACCTTTCTCATTAAGTTGCAGAGCTATATCTATTATTAGTGGTCATAAAATTATTCATCCGTTCTGTAAAACCCAGCCAGTAGCTTGTTTGTTTTGTTAAGCTCCTGTAAAAATGAATGCCGGTTTGAATAAACAATGCATATTCAAATAATTTGTTTTATTAGTTCTACTATCTGGGGAGAGCAACGAAGTAACTCAGAGCAGTGGGACTGTGGGACTCGTTTACTAACCTGTACTACTTTTCAGCTGTTGGCATTTAGATTAACTTCCACAGCAAAGAAAAATGGATTTACATTCAAATCACAGGGAGGAGGTATTGGTTTGAGGACAGGAAACCAGGATTAAATTGAAATTAATGATGTTAGTCCTTCAATTTAGCTAGATTGTCTTAGAGCTAGGGCCTTGAGTGAGATCTGAGCTCCCCGAGCAGCCCTGGTGTCACCTTGAACAGAGTCTTGGACACAGATGGGGCAGTCTGGGTAAATGCTGCCCCAGCCTCAGCCCCTGCTCTGGGGCACAGACCTGACACCACAGGGGGACAGGTCTTACCAGGAATACCAGGAGAGGCACAAGTCAAAAGCCATGGAAGTTATGAACTGGCCCAACAAAACAGCCACTCAGCACCGCTGCTGGTACAGAAAAGTGCTAAAAAATTTACTCCAGTCCATCTGCTATCAGATAGTGTGAATACTGTACAAGGAACACACAGAGCTCACAGGTAGGAAATAACATGTTGTACAGCAAGTGTATCTATTTCAAGGTTTTCTCATGCTGAAGCAAGTGATGTGCTTAGAAATATGCCCTACCTTCCTACTATTCCCCAAATAAAAAGCCTTAGACCCCAGGGTCATGTAGAATGAAGAAAAAAAAATTTCATGGAAAGGGTTTTCAGGCCTTGGAACGGGCTGCCGAGGAAGGTGGTGGAGTCATCATCCCTAGAGGTGTTTAAAAGCCGTGTAGATCTGGTGTTTTGGGACACGGTGCAGTGATTGGCTTTGTAGAATAGGGTGAATGGTTGGACTCATTGATCTTAAAGGTGTATTCCAAACCAGATGATTCTGTGATTCTATGATTCTAATAGATGACGTATTGAAGGCAGGTGGGGAAGTGCAAGGAAACATTAAAATAAGGTTCATCCTGAGAAGAACTACCTTCTGTTCTCCAACCACTTTTCACAGACAAGAAGCAAGTCATTGAAGAATTGATAATAAAGAAGGGCTTTAAAAAAGGAGAACAAGGCAAAGTGAATGCTCACAGACAGCTTTTTCTAATCATGGAGGATACCTGGCCAAGCAGAAGCAGAAAATGGAAGCTGGCATCTGTATTGGGCTTGGCTGGGCAGGAGTTAGTGTCCCCAGAGCTTGATAAGACACCGGTGTTGTGGCTGCTGCTGAGCAGGGCTGGCACAGCACCCGGGGGATGGGGTGGACAAGATCTTGGGAGGGGACACAGTCAGGACAGCTGACCCAAACTGTCCAAAGAGCTATTCCAGAGCATCTGACGTCAGCTCAGGTATAAAAGCTCGAGGAGAACGGGAGGAGGGGGAACACTCATGGCAGAAGACGTTTGTCCCCCGTGCAACCGTTCCACGTATGGGAGCCCTGCTTCCTGGGAGAGGCTGAACATCGCCTGCTATGGGAAGTAGTGATTAATATATATATGTCTATATCACTTTGCTCTACTTTGAGGTTTTGCTTTCTAACTTTCTTATTATACTGCCTTTATCATATCCCATGAGTTGATTCCACCGTATTCTCTTCCCCCTTTGTTGTGTTGAGGGAGGTGTGTTTACTGGGTGGGTGGAGAGTGATAGAGGAACTTGGTGGGTACCTAGCACTTAGCCAAGGTTACCCCACCGCAGCATCCCACTCAGGCTGGAATCTAGAGTCAATATTTTGACAATGAATTGACTCATAGTAAGGATGGTTCAGGAAAGCCTTTGAGTGATAAAACAGGCAGCTGAGGTTGGGATACAGCAGATAACAAGGAGACAGATGGTATGCAAGGAGCTTTACATACACAGAGAGTATTACGGTCAAAATGACAGACTGAAGTGATCACACGAAAACAGTCCTTTCATAAGCATTCAAGATGGATAAAAGCAAGAGAGTGTTGCGTGTCCTGTGCATAGAGAAAAGCGTTTTGCAGGGATAAGAGCCTGGATGAGACTTTCAGCTTCGCACGTATCTAAGGAGCTGTTTCTTGATACCATTAGGCAGAAAGAATCAATAAGATGTAGAAATAGCTCAGAGAGGATGTTTTAGAAACTGCTCTGAGTGTAAAAAGACACTCCAATTAGGTGGTTGAATGAACCACAAAAAATGACAAAACACCGAATCTCCAGATTAGACTCAAGATTTCTAAAACAGAAGGGGCTACAGTAGTAATTCCAAATGGAATGAAACCTCACCTCAACAGAACACACAATATGTATTAATATTACTTTTAACAACAAAGAATTTAACAGAAATCTTTGACACTTTGTTTATTGTTCCTTACTATTAAAGATGATTCCTCATTTCCCAATGACATTAATCTGGATCTTTTCTAATATGCTAAAAAGTGCCACAATCAAGTTTCCATTATCCAGCATATACTTACCAATCGATCCCATCAACCCACCTTCTTCTGGTAGAGTGAAAAAAATGGTGATTTTCAGACCTTTAAGTGTTTATCCAAAAGATATTCTTTTCTAGGATTAGAAAATAAACTCAAGCTAAAACTGAGAATCACAGTTAGTGTGACTAAAATACTTTAGCCCATCTGTTTGTTTTTTCAGTGTGTTGGTGAATTAGAGGAGGGCAACTTGCCAGGAAAGCCACACCAAAGTAAGAAGGTTTTACACCTCCCTAAACACATCCTTGCTACTGACAGAGTACTGTTTCTCAGTAGCGAGTCCTTCTCTCTCTGTTAAGACAGATTCAGTCCTTTTTCCCTGAAGATATCCATTCAGTTTGCAACCCCCGAAGAACTGACAGTGATGATCTACTGAAGAATATTTTCTGCATCTTTGATTTTCTTTTATGTGTTCATAAGCAGCAGAATATTAATGCTTTCCACAGTGTAGAAGGAGGAAACCAGTTTCAGTGTAGGTAAGTCTGCACTGGAGTAGGGAATCACGGCGCAAAGGGTCACCAAGGGGCTCTTTTGGGGGCTTTTCAGAGACGGATCAGTAGCTGGGCTGTGCTAAGGTCGGCAGCTGGTAGCAGCTGCTGAGGCAGCACCACCAGCAACAGATCTGAGTAAGGCATCACCATGCCAACAGACACTCACCAAGACCTCCCCCTGGCATAACAGAAGCCTTCAGGAGGGCACTGGACAAATAAGCAGTGAGAGGGAATCACCCAGGGAGATGCCCAGGGTGTTGCAGGTTTCACAGCAGGGCACGGGCAGGGACTGAGAGCTATGCCAGTACAAGAGGTAAATTCAACTGGTGTCAGTGATGCCCCTTCCAGGTTTGAGAGGCGAACTCAACCAGTGGTNTAAAAGGGAAGTGGAAAAGGGAAGGGAACTTTCAGTATGAAGTTTCAACACCATTTTAAGCTGACGATGATTGTGACAAGTATAAAATTTGCAGTTACTTCAACTTTAAATGTGGCATTCAGAATTACCAGCCTTTTGTTCTGTGAGATTTGCTTTGATGTTTTGATTAAAAAAATCTCAATTTCTAGAGACATCTGAGGGATAATATCGACTTCTGTTTTTAAGACCTCATAACTCAATATTGCTGAGGTACATCCAAGACCCAGAAGCCAGTGACTAAATACAGCATTCCCAAACATTCTTTATTATTTTAAGAATCCTAAATAAATTTTTCAGATAGCCTTACAAGTGGAGCCATGATTTGGACATTTTAATGCTTGAAATCAATTAATCTGTCCCTTGAACTGCTACCATTAGCTCTTCTCAGCACGATTTTGCTCTTATAACTCAGCAATACATGGCAATACAATTACTGGAATGTAATTGTCCTTTGGTGGTTATAACATCTTCATTTGCCAAATATGCATGCAACTTTAACAGCAAAATTCACTCAAGTGTTTTGAATTACAACGACCCCAATGGCCCATGCCTGTGGAGCGGGGAGGCAGAGTAGCCTGGTCGTCTGCTGCTTGCTCCCAGTGCCCTTGGTTGGGCCACTGTTGTGTGAAGAGAAGGGTAAATTTAGTAAGAGATGAATCCCCTTGCATTCTAGCTGGCCCTCAGAGGTTAGAAGGGCTTGGGGTGGCTGGACTGATCTCTTAACAGGTGTGCCAAGATGTGTTGCTCTAGGTACAACATCAGACACACACTAGCAGCATATTTGCTGTAGATCTGGTTCCCTTCTTAGGGAGTGGTGGGATTCATGAATAGCACAATTTAATTGTGACTATAGGTCCACCCGTCTGCTGTAAGCCCAGTTGCATTCCCCAGAAGCAGTCAGATGCATGAATAATACAATTTTTTCACACCTGCAACATCCACAGATTCTGTGAGATTGTCGGTGACAAATACACAAGCTGCAGAAATCGCTATATGGATTTTTAAAAAAAGATACAAATAAACATACAAACACACACTCGGTGTAGCCAAGGTGTAAACCTCACTACAAGGCATCCCTTCTGGGATGGGAGAGAAGGACAAACTCGTCACTCTGTCCTTAGGATTTGGTGTTGAATTTTTATCCACACAATAAGTCAAAAATAGGACTAAAATTTGTGGTTTGGTTTTCTATTAATGTGTAAAGTGTGGGGATGGGGCTGTGGTCAGATCATTGAGTGGGCTCGGCAGTTGCACGAACGTTCCTTGATGGGCTTTTCAGCCTCAATGTCTTCTGCAGGGAACAGGCAATTGTCCAGATGTCCTCTGCTGGGAGCAGCTCAGTGCTGCGAGAAGCAGCAGAACGGGAACACCAGGATCACACCTGGCCCATCCACATTGGTGTCATCTCAGCACTGACCGTGGGGTCTCCACCAGCCTCAGTGTCTGCTCCAGACACTCGATGCTTATTAGCAGCGATGACTTTCCATGGTTTGAGCTTTCTGCTTCCAACAGCCACCCAGATGAAGTTGGCTCCATGAACTCCACACCCACCACAGGGCTTGCACCCACCATAGGCAACACTTTCCTCCTGGGTTTTCATGACAGTTCTGACCTTTTCCCTGAGATACTTTTCCTCTCCTATCCATTGAGGCCCCACCATGCTCTTGCCTTTGCATCTGGGAAACTTTTACCCCCACACTGCTCCACAGGTTCTTACCAACCGAAAAAGAAATGCAGCTTACTAGAAACTTTCCTCAGAATTGCAGATAAATCACAGCATTATGTTGTAACTGGAGTGAGCTTGAAACATCTGCACAGGTAGTTAATAACAGTTACCATGGCTCCACCGATGCATGGAAACGTGTTAATCCTCTGCAACTCGGTTGTGTGCCCGAGCTGTAGATCTCCACTGTAAGTAAATTGACACACTTTATAACTAATGATGCCAGCATCACAAAGAAATACAAATGCAGTGATCAGGCATAATAATGCAGGTTTTGCCCATTTTAATGAGAACTGCAGGCTGTTATTTCTCAGGATGGCAGTGCATCAGGCTTAAATCAGAAATTACTTAGAGACAGAGCAAGGTGCTCTTTCATTTCTGCTATATCACCTGAGTAGAGCTCGCTCACTGTCTAATGCAAGCACTTAGCCCCCTTCATTTTATTCTATGATTGACACTGCTAGCTATAAAAAGCCAGGACAGTAACTGCAATGTTCTGATAATTTTGGCAAAAATCATACATAGCTTTAATATGGCATTCTGCTATTCTCCACAGAGATAAAAGAGACCTGTAAGAATACTTTAGCTCTATCCTTGCTGCTTTGAGATGGCCACAGAACAACTCATAAAGATGCAGGCTATAAAATAGAGAGAAAACACTGAACAGTAATGAACAGAGCACAAAACCTGTTACTGTCCGTAAAATTTACTCCAGAGAAAATCAAGTCAAGCAAACTTACAACAAATGCTAGGTGAATTTATGTCCCTTACTCACTTGTGTTCTTTTATTCCATTTCAGACTATTCTGTGTCATCCCCTGACAATAGTTATTCCTTGAAGATAATGTCATGTAAAACACATATTTTACACTGATGTTGTGTTCAATATACGTGCTTACTATAAAATACAAAGTAATCCAAAACTACCAAATGTATTCTTTAATTAAGCAGCATGGCACAGATGACAATTACAGAGCAGATTATGATTTTATGTCAGGACTCCATTAGGGAATCTAAAATTGTAGTCTTGTGATATCCCATGTTATTGCCACACAACGACATCTTAGACACAGTGCTAGAAAATGCTGACTATAATGTCTTTCGCTAGATGTTTTACCTATCAGATCTAGATATCTTTCAGTTTACTCCACCAGGATTTGGATTGTGCTCTGTACAGCATTTCTTTTTAATCAAAGTATCATTTGCAGTCAGCTTAAGGTGTTCAAAACATTGATGGTCAACATTCAAAAATTATTACATCAATAGCCTTAAAGCACGTGTACAACCTTTGCATGATGTTTAGCTCGTCCATAATGCTGGCATGCTTTGTTTGCCCAAAACTGGACTGGTGCAGTTTGCTGAGCAACTCAGGCAACCTAAACGCATGTAATGATGTATTTCTATCTATGTGAACGCTAGGAGGACATTTTCCCAGTCCTGCTTAGGGTTAAATCTGAGTTTTAATAAGGGCAAATAATCTAATTCAACCTCACTAAAAGGACCTGGAAGCTATGGGACCCTCACAGGGCCAATAGATGATTAGTTAATAATAGAAAAGCTACCAGCTACATAGATGAGAGATAATTAGAATTACAGCTGAAGTACGATAACAGAATCCAAGCGAGTGGCTGAAATGATATTGAGAACCAACGATGGAAGGACCTCAGATCATCTGGCAAGAATACAAAATAGTATCTTACTGTGAAGCCAACTTCTTCTTCACACAGCACATCAAAACCTTGTCATCACTACTTTCTGCCTCTGCCCTTCTCTCCCAACAGCCTGTATGAAGGCAATAGTTCACAGAGCTCTTCACTTCCTTTGTCCTCCAAGGGGGAGTGACAGAGAACCACCTTTCTGCTGGTGAGCTTCTGTTTAATGCCAAGTTTTCAGATAAAAATTGCTTTCTGAAGGTGGTTCACATGCTTGTGTGTGTTACAGGTTCAGCAGAAACCAGTAACTGAGCTACACCTCGTCTCTAGAATCCTTAGTAGTTTTAGAAGGCAAAGCAACAGAATGTGTTGGAAGTCATGGTTGCTTTCTCAATCGCTTGTAAAAGACATTCTCCACTGATGGCTGAAGAGCAGGGACTGCTTCAGGAAATGAGGACAGCTGGTAGACGTAGGTAATCTGATTTCTGAGTCTGCTGCCTTTCTTCACCCATGTTTTATCTATATGTGCACAGTGGGGATTTTTCACCTATTAAATAAAAACTAGAAAGACATGTTTGATTAAAAATAAAACATCTACCAGCTGTATTGGGTTCGTGTGGCAAGGTTTGGGGGCTACAGGGGTGTCTTTTGTGAGAAATGCTAGAAGCTTCCCCCGTGTCTGATAGAGCCAATGCAAACCAGCTCCTAGACAGACTTGCCACTGGCCAAAGGCAAGCCTATAAGCAACAGTGGTAAAACCTCTGTGATAACATATTCAAGAGGAGGTAAAAAAAACCCAGGCAACAGCAGCCAAATGGGAGAAGCGAGAACATGAAAGAGAATCAACTTTCCAGACACGAACGTCAGTGAAGAAGGAGGTAGAGGAGGTCCCCCAGATGCCGGAGCAAAGACTTCCCTGCAGCCTATGGTGAAGGCCATGGTGAGGCTGGCTGTCCCCCTGAAGCCCATGGAGGACCCTGTGCTGGAGCAGATGAGTCCCTGAAGGAGATTGCGACCTCATGGCAAGCTTGTGTTGAAGCAGGCTCTTGGGAGGATCTGTGACACCGCGGAGAGAGGATCTCTTACTGGAGCAGGTTTTCTGGCAGGACTCGTGACCCCATGGAGGGCTCGTGACAGAGCAGTCTGTTCCTGAAGGAATAACCCCCATGGAAAGCATCCAGGCTGGAGCAGTTTGTGAAGAACTGTAGCCTGTGGGATGGGCCCTTTTTGAAGAAGCTGGTGGAGGACTGCCTCTCATAGCAGGGACCCCACACTCGAGTAAGAGAAGAGCGTGAGGAGGAAGCAATGGCAGCAACAAAAATAATCTCTGGAGACTAATTTAATAGAAACTCTTCATGCATTGGAGGCTGTGGAGAGCTTACAGATAATAGGTGAAGAGAATATTGCTCCTTTTTACGAACTTTAAATACAATTCAGCTCAAATTTCTGCATTTAAACACTGGCTGTACCGGACAACATAAATATTTCATAGGCAAATACAAGAATGTTGAAACTCACCTGGGAGAAAAGACAAAATTTATATTGTTCGAATTATGCTCCACAGAGTTTGGCTCTGGATAGCAGGCTCCAGTAACTCCTTAAATCTTATCAGCTTTCATTGACCTGACAGAGTTTCTTTGGATTATCTACAAAGGATGTCCATACAGGGAACAGTTCACTGCCTTTGCCTCTAGAAGCACGCAGTCCCCTCACACACAGTCCCTGATGGCCTAAAGCCCAAACTTAAACTCATGGCATGCCTGCAGTGTGTCATATTCCATCAGAAGCCGATGTGCAAATAACGTATTTCCATTTTTAAAGTCTGAAAAATGTCACAAAAAGCTTTTGGCATTTACATGACTCAGACAATCACACTTACACCCTCTAATTCTCTCTGCGGATAATTTCTAACGTTCAGTATATAACCACAGCAGGAAATCTGGAATAACTATTAAAGTAAAAACCTCAGATTCTGTGGCATGGCCATTAAAGTACATCAGGGTACAGAAAAGGAGAGTATTTATAAAGACACTATTGACAGTTATTACTTTAAAAGAGAAAATCAAAATCTAGTGCACTTAAACAACAAATAGTCTTTTTACACATAGGGGCTATTTTATCAAAATTCAGCCCTGCAGCTTGGTACAAATTAGTGCCTTTGCATAAATGAGATTTTCACCTGTGTCTTTATGAAAAAGAAATCCAACAGAAGTAGCTCTTTGTCCTTTTTGCACATAGCAATTCTTTAACTACCATATGTCAAAAAAGAA
>WEIS01054555.1:0-12031 GCA_013389965.1 Todus mexicanus
TATGATACAGCCAGGCTAAATTTGCTAATTTGGAAAACTTATTGAAGAAATGTTTGAAAACTTAAGATAATAAGTCCAACGCACTGAAAAGGCTTTGGAATCCATCTTAGCTTTACCTTTGCTCACCTACTGTTGGAAATAAGGGCAGCTGGAAGTCCTATCTTTGAAGAACAGAACTGGAACTGCATTGGACTTAACGGTCCTCAAATGACACTGCTATGTACCACCATATGAAGGTGAGACCATCTTTTGCATGACAATATACAGTAAGAATTTATCAGTTTTCCACTCTTGCACACACCTAAGTGTGTGTACACATGACAGGCTCTAAATACTCTTGCAAAACATTCTTTTTTTTTTTTCCTAGGGTTGAAAAATTGGAATGATCAAATGATCATGGAATGATCTGCAAATTGGAATGACCAAACTTGAAGCAAGAGCTAAGAAAAACAAATCCTCTGTGCTTTTATGCAGTCCCAAACATAACCATAAAAGTAGTAACAAAAGCAAATTTCTTGAACTAAAAAGACGTGCTCTCATTTGAAGAAAGAGGAAATGGAAACTTACATTACAGCATCAATAGCATGGATTTTATCAATCCATGAAAGTATGGCTTCACCGCACACCAGATCCTAACCAGATACATCAGATACTAACCAGACACATCAGAATCATTCATAACTCTAAAAGAAAAAGGAAAAGAGTGGAGGAAAGACGCCTTACATTGCTGGAAAGGAACTTTGGCAACATCATCACCCTATCTAGCAACTTGCCAATCAGTCAGAAATAAACGGCAACAATAAAACTACCATCACAGCCCCAAACACAGTGTAAACATTGCATGACATTCAGAAACCTAAAAAGCATGATATTTACATTTTAGAAGCTCTTATGTAGTGTCTTTCCCATTGACATGGAGCTGGACCCACAAAACAGTATTTCCCACACATCAGTCCACAAAACGGCCATGGAAAAATATAAGGGTGGTTTTTAATCCTCAACAATGTTGTTTAGAAGGTCAGGACTGTTACAGTTCAAAGTTAATTTGACCCGTTAAAGGGATGGGAAAGTCTGGATAGAAATCCAACCTTCCTCTGTGCTTGGTAGTACTAAATAAGTTTGGATTTTATCCATCTCTAATTACTGAACATTAATTTATGATTCCTTGGGCAATGGGAGCTACCAGCTGCTGGATTCGGAAGATGACCTGGTGATAGCTCACATCTCCACGATAAGGTTCAAGCAGTCAGGTAGGATCTTTGTGTACTGCCTGGATGAGGTGTGGGAGGGTGATAACCTGTAGCTGCCCTGATCAGTCCATGTAAAAAAAGGAAGTTCAGAGAGACAGTTTATTGCTGCAGGTGGGTAGCAAACTCCCATACATCACTCAGAATAAGCATAACTCTCTTCAACAATGTATCAGATATGAAATTGGGCAACCAGCTCACACAGGGCTATCTACACAGTGAGAGCTGCAGCCTCACAGAGACATTTTCTCTAGTGCTAGAGCGCAGCCAAAGCAGCCCTGTGTGAGTTGCAGTAGTTGCTACCATATCCCTCTGCCACACTGCAATATTGCTGTAAGGGCAAGTCATAGCTCCGCTCACGGGAATCCTGATGGAGTTTTTGGAATGTTAGTAAAAGTAAATAGAAGAAGGGAAGTTAACAGCTCGGGGGCGGGGGGGGGAAGACAGATCAGCAAAAGCCAAGAGGCTGTGGCTACCTGTCCTTATAGATGTGACTTTGCAGGGAGGCAAAGGGGATTTGTAGATCAAATCTCATCCAGAGTGACTGTGGCTGATGATTTAAATAACACTGCCCCCAGGGAGCAAGAGGCTCCAAGCTCTTTGTGAACAGACTGTCTCAGCTGTGTCAGCTGCACTGGAGTGCTGAGTAGGCACTTTCCTCATCAGAGCAGACCCATTCTGGCAGGAAACAAGGCCACGTAGGTGCTGCCAAAGTGGAGAAAGCCATATCCTGCATGTCAGAGGCTCCACTCGCATACGTCAGCAGACTTCCAGATAAGCTAAGGGAGTTGCACAGACTTACAGAGCTGTGCACCTGGCCTGTGGGTGATAGAAGGGATTGTTCTGCATGTTCATTTGGCCTCTGGGATTTTGGGTGCATGGGTAAAATGTGATGGTGTCAGGTAAGAGGCATCAACAAGCCTCAATAAATATTGTACAAAAGCAAAAACTTCTCTACTGCTACAAATGGGTTGACAGTATGAAAGATTTTAACAGAGAAATCACAGATTATCACAGAAATAATGCCATCCGCTTAATTGCAACCTTTCATGCAGGTTGCCCCAGATCCTTCAGCAAACCCTTCCAATCCAGGCACAGAGGAAGGTTACAGATCACCCAGCTGCAGCCAAGAAGTTGGAACCTACTTGCATAGAGTCATCTAACAAGTCAGCAGCAAATCTAAGAAGATGAGGTCAGCCACCTGTGTTTCTCCACATCTCATTAGCTTGACCAGTCTGGTCCATGCATATATCCCACAAGACTGGCAAAACGTAGATTTATTTAGGTGTGTTAGGTGCTGGGTTGCTTAACAAATGCTGTTGGGATACACAGTAATGACAAGAGAGAGACCCATGCACAGAAGTTATGGGTCCTGTTCCTAGCGGTGTAACGAAAAGCTCTCTCTTGATAGAAAAAACACTAAATGGGCAGCATGACCTGGGTTTATTTATGCAATGATAAGTATAAAAGACTTCCAGCCTAGACCAGTTTTAAAAGTACATTCTGAAATTTAAAAGAAATGCCCCTTGTTGTGGTTTAACCTTTAACAGTAGCTAAATATCACCCAGTCCCTCACCTACTGCTTTCCCTGCACCCCTCCCTATAGAATGGGAAGGAGAATTAGAAGAAAGAAAAAAGGTGAGACCCTGGGGGTTGAGATACGGACAGTTTAATAAAACATCACAAAGAGAAAAGAAAACAATGGTAAAAATGATAGTGCCAATTAAATATATACAAAGAAAGTAATAGAAGCAAAGAAGGCTCTATCTTACCCAAGATGCCAACTTTCCCTGCTCTGGCCACATTGAAGCCACACATCAAAGCAAGTTGAAAACAAACACCCCCATCTTGGCCCCACCCTCTCCTTATATAGGGACAGGACTCAGGCTGCTATTGAATACCCCATTGGCTGGTTAAGTTGTTTATTTTGGCTGTGGCCCCTTCCAGCTGTAGCCCCTCCCAACTGATTGGACCAGCAGCTGCTGGTGACAATTAACCTGAACTGAATCCAGGACACCCTTTATGAATAAGGAGCACTTTTAATGCTCTTATCTTAATGGAGATCTTTCAGTGGAGGACAAATGAACTAAATAATTCCACATGAAAGAGAGAACCCACAACAGACAGAGAAGTGTCATAGATACAGAGATCCCAAGCTGCAAAACAAAGAATATGTTTTCAGAAAACTGGCAGGTACATGAGATTGAAGAAGCCCAGATGCAGATGTGCCTCTCACTCTTCTACCTACTATCATAGGCGAATACACTGAATGAAGCCTTCTCACACAGTGATCGATCTAGCTCAGTCCCAAAGCTCATTAGGGTTCTTGATGCAATTAAAAGAACTGTTATTGCCATTGGTAACTGGGATAGTTGATAAACAATGACAGACATTGATACTGATTCTCATAGTGCATCTTTACGTTCTGCAGCGTCCACACACTTACGTGAGAGCTTAGGCAGTACTTACTAACATCTTTGCATCAGTATTTTGTACACACCATTAAAAGATTAGTAGACTGAAGCAATGAAAGACATGGAGTGAGGTGCAGCTGAGCCTAGCAGAATTATATGAGAAGGTCTAAAATGCCCATCCAGTCTAATATCTTTTCTCCAACAGTGAGAAACAGCAAATGCTTTGGAAAAGAGTCTGCAAGATCAGTCTTCCCTAGTTTCCCTTTCAACCATCAGTCCAAGGACTTCCTGAGATGGAGCTTCCATCAGGACCATCGAATTAAATAATTGCTAGTATAGGTTTTGTGAGTTTGTTTCTTTCTGAATTAGCTTATCTCTTAGATAGGATTTCCCTTTGGTATGTTAAGGGAGTAGACTGGAATTTACAAATCTTAATTAGCTCCCCAGGCAGTACAGCTTTTAACAAGTCCCTCTGTTTTCTTGAGCTTGCTGATTATTCTGTGCACAATCCAGACCTGTCATTCTCTTGTGAGAAGCGTTTGCTGTACAGACACAAAATTCTGTCCCTCAGGTAAACAAATTACACAATATTAAAGGCAGTGTTCAGTCTCATAAGGATCAGACGAATCACAGGCTAAATTTTCTGTGATGCCTAAAAGCAGACATGTATTATCCTGCCTAAGTGATTACTAGGAGAGGGGTGGAGTAGCTAAATCAGTATTAATTGCCCTATTCGGGGAAGCAGGAACGCCAGCGTGTTTGTATCATCCACACTACATGCCACGTGACACTAAAATTAGGTATAACCCATCATACCTGCTGGTAAAAGGATTAAGCCCATGTCTCTGGAGACTTGCAGGCTTTCAAATTATAAACACTTTCAAAAGGAGCAATGGGGAAGGGCAGGAGTAGACTGCCAGGTGCCAGCTTTCCTTGCCCTTTCTGGCTTAGAAGTATAGTACCATTTGGCAAACCAAGCCCAGCAACCTTGGGGTGATGCACCTTAAGCTGCTGTATCAATTAATTTATGACTTTTTTTGGGAGAGAGTAAATGTCAGTGGTCAGTAGTTGTGCTCCCACCAACACCAGAGCATTGTGTGTTATGTCCTGGTGCAGGTATTCAAAGAGCCTACAGCATCCATTCAGGCAGTTGTACAGGGGCGATCGGAGACTACACTCGGAACACCCCATCCAGCTTCCGTGCAACCCCGCAGGGCTGAGCTCGTGAGGAGAAAAGAAGGGAAACTAGGCGAGAAAAAGAGGAGGAGAGCTGAGTATGGGGCAGGACGGTGGGATGAGCAGAAAAGTAGGGAGGGAAGGAGGAAAGCGGAAAAAAAGGAGGAGAAAGGGGAGGAGATGAGAGGCAAGGGGAGAAGGGAGGACCAGGCGGGGAAGAGGCGGCGAGAAGCCGGGGAGGAGAGGAGGGAGGCACCTCGGCAGAGAGGGAAGGGACGGGACCCGGCGCCCCGTGGGCCATGCGCCTCCTGGCCACGGCGCTGCTCGCCCTGCTCGCCACAGCCCCGGCCCCAGGTAAGCGGCACCGCGGGAGCGCAGCGGCCCCGGCACTTCCCTCCCGGCCGGGACGGGGCCACTCCCTCGGCCGCCAGCGGGACCCCGGGCTCCGCCTCGGGCTGCTGCTGCCGGGGGCTGCTGCCGCCCGCCTCTTCGCGCTGAGGAGCAGCCGCCGCCCCCCCTTCCCCACCGTCGGCGCCTGGAAAGGGGCTGAGGCAGCGGCGCAGAATCTCTGCAGCGCCCGGGGCTCAGGCACTGGGAGAGAGGGGCTTAGCGAGAGGTTAGGGGAAGGGGGGCTGCCTCCCGGGGAATCCCTGCAGCCTGCGGGGCCTTGTCCCGTCGCCTCCCTCCCCGAGCGGTCCCTCTCTCGGCTCTGCCGCCCCCTGTCCGGGCTGGCGGCAGCGGCGCTTCTGCACGGCCACCTGATGCGCAAGTGTAGTTTTGAAAAACAAACCCCTTCCCGTGCAGAAGTTTATGGAAACGTCCTCCGGCACCCTTCCGAGCTAGGCGGGACAGTGCTGAGCTGCACCGTGGAACCGCAGGCAGAGCTGAGACAAAGCGAGGTTTGACGTTGTTTTTACCACAGGTGCCTAAATCTTACAGGCAACCAGTGGAAATGGAACCCGTAGGTCACCTTTAAGAAAAACTCCTCCATTCAAGACCTTTGTGCCTCCAAAATCAAAGGCGCATTGGCCACTGTTGTGTCCTAAAGCTGCAAAATGGACACGGAGTCTGGATCCAAACTTAGGTGCAGTGAGGGTTAGAGGGGTGGGGAAGCAGTGCTCTTTCAAGGTCGATAAAAGAATTGAGTTTGAATCTTCACCTCAAAAGAGCAGGAGACAGCAGAGGTGGAGGTTTACTTCCAAGTCCATCTTTAGTCGATGCAGAAGCTTGCTGTGAAAATGAACCGCTGACTTGTGAAACTTGCAGACAGATCCATTCAAGTGAAAACAGCTGGCTGCTTTTGGTGATCTTGCTAGCCAGCTCCTAATTATTTTCATTTAAAAAAAGAGCTCTGCTTCTTCCTGGATCATCTGCTCTTTTTAATTGTAGAGAAATCAAAATAAAGCAGATTGCAACAGTAACACTTTCACAGAACTACAATGCAGGTAAAAGCCATCTCGTATGCTTCTGGTCATGCAGACCTGAGATCAGAAGGTAAATACTGTGATGGCATGCCTCTCTAGTCCCTTAGCTGTCAACAGGACCTGAGGACAAAAGTCCTCTCAGCTCTGAAGGGTGGGTTGTAGATTCTGCCTGTCAGTCACCATAAAGGAAGAGGGGCCTATATATGTATAAGTATATGTAACACTAAACCCAGACTATGAGCAGTAGTGCACAGGAGCAACTCCATATGGAGAGCATCTCCACAAAGGTGCCTGAGATTCTTCCACACAAACAGCCATGCTGAGACTGCTCACCAAATATAAGGATTCAGCCGTGACTGTGGGTCCTTTGCTACTGCTCCAGAACAGAGGGGACAGCTCTGGCATAGAGAGGTTTTCAGTTGCTAAAAGCATAATTTGTTATTCCTGGCAGTGCTGTGAAAGTGTTTTCCAATGCAATATGGCAGACAACAAAGTACAAACCTGGATAGTACTTGGAATTGAACTGGTGTAAGCAGAAGTGGACTGTTTTGAGTACAGGATTTTTCAAAACAGTTTAGTCAACAGCAAGCTCCCCTGACTCTCAACAGGCAAGCGAGACATACAGGTGATGGATACCAAGGAAACACACAGCTAAAATATAGAGCTGGTTGCAAATAGGAGATAACGTGTTTGATGATTAAGCACACTGCGAAGGAATCTTCAAGTCTTTGACTCACTCTCCTCCCCTTTTCTATAAATAATTTCCCTTTCCAAGCGGAAGCAAGACTAAATCTCTTGTGGTGAGCTCCACCTGAGTGGCTACATCATGCTATACTGGGAAGGCAGAAGAAAAACAGTGATTCCTCTCTTGAAGCAGCAATCTGAAGTCTAGAAATTCAGTGCTCTGCTGGCATGCAAGCCTGCTCTTAAGTTTTGGAGGAGTCTTCTGTCTTGGCAAGGAGCCCATTACAAGAGTAAACCTCATGTTGGGGCTGATCCAGTGCCTGCTAAAGACAGAAGGAACATCGTCACTAGTCTCTAGGAGCCCTGAATGAGGCTTTTCCTTTCAATATAAGAGGTAAATCACGTCTTTCCTCCAAAATCCACCACTGTTCCTGCTCCAATGCAAATGAGAAGATAGGGTCAAATGGACACAGTTTTTCTGTTTTATATAAAGCATTACCCAACTCTGTTCAACATAAGATGGGATCACAAGCTCTCCCCATTGCTGCACTTGTACAGCTGCACCAATGGGAGACATAGAAGGAAGTTAAGGAGATGGGTTCCCACTGATCAGACAACATGAAGGGTGCAAAATTTGATATTTCCTTATAAAAAGGCATTCCCCCAGAGGAAAAGTAGAAGCCTTAGGTATAAAATAGCAATGTTTGTACGAGTGTAATCAGCTAGAAAGGGATCAGACTCCATGTACAATGCTGCTTTATCTTCTTGCAGAAGCTTCCATCATCACTGTATCTGAGTTCCTCTGTGTTTTCTCTTGGGTACTTTTTGGCACTATGTTCTCCTTAGTTTTGAATTAAGCAATGATTCTTTTGCCTTTTATTTTGGGACTCTATTCCACAATTAATCCTAGCCAGGTTTTTCAAACAAGAAGTTCACATGTCAGGAAAATGACATAATTGTTTTTCTTTACAGTTTTCATGACGTGTTCATAATTTCAGTAGAAAAAGTTTGCGTTCTTCATTTATGCGAACCACATTTCAATAAAAGATTTATTGAACATTTCTAACCTAAGTAATTATGAGAACTCCCTAAAAGTACTGAAATTCTTAAACTTATTCCTTATTTACTGAATAGCACAACTTTCAAAATTTAACCTTATTTCAATGGCAGAGGCAGCTGTCTTATAGGGGAGGACAGGGGGAAGGCTGTGGATGTTGTCTACTTGGAATTTGGTAAGGCTTTTGACACAGTCTCCCACAGCATTCTCCTGGAGAAACTGGCAGATCATGGTATAGACAAATGTACTCTTCACTGGGTTAATAACTGGCTGGCTGCCTGTTCCCAAAGAGTTGTGATCAATGGGGTGAAATCTAGCTGACTGCCGGTCANCCAAAACCAAAGGAAATGGTCTGAAGTTGCGGCAGGGGCGGTTTAGTTTAGATATTAGGAAGAAATTCTTCACAGAAAGGGTGGTTAAGCACTGGAACAGCCTTCCAGGGAAGTGGTGGAGTCACCACCCTTGGAGGTATTTAAAAAATGTGTAGACATGGTGCTTCAGGACATGCTCTAGAGGCAGGCATGTAGAGGGTTATTTTGTGTTTTTCAAACTGGTGTTTGATCAGGGTATTTAAGTTTTTGTTGTTGTGGGTATGGTTGGAGTTGGTGATCTAGGAGGTCCTTTCCAACCATGAATATTCTGTGATTCTGTGATCCTCACATCTGCCTGTAAAGCATCAAGGTCAGGTAACTTCAGCAAGTAATAACCAAAGTTTCATGCCTGGAAAGCTTTTGGTGGTATTCAGCCTTAATTTTAAATTTCAACATCCTGTTCTACTTGTGTGCTTTCCACAATCCAAAATAATCTCTTGTTTTGGCACTTACATGTATTGCACACAGAAACATCATGCATAGATAATAATAATGCTGTAATTTCTTGAATAAATTTTGAAAACTCCCTTTCTTTATACAACTTATTTTCTCCTTCACAAAGAATAAGTAGTGTCCGCTTGGAAAAAAAATCACTATTCTGTAGAGCTTTCTATTTAAATGACCCAAAATAATTATTACTATTAATTTTCAGAGGGTTCTTCTCAAACAGCTGCAAAGCAACTTCATTAATTTAGTGGATTTAAGTAAAGTGATACAATTCACCGCTGCATTTCATGGCTTCACTGGAGACATAAAACCACTGTCTCTGCCTTCAATACTCCTTTAGAAATAGAATGGAAATACTTTACTTGCTTATTTTGAAGATAAATATATGTTTGTGTTTCAGGAGCTGATGTCAGACAAGAGTCTCTGCCAAAGTGCTCATCCCCTTTGTTAAAACGTTCCTAGCTGATGTGCTAGAAAACTGTCCAGAAATGAAAAAAAAAGAAAAGTAAAAAAACTCCCAGGGTTGCAATTCTCATTAGTAGTTGAGTACAGTATATTCATATAACAGGGAGCTTAACATTATAGAGGACATTTCATGCATTGCAGGGAGTGCCTCCTCACTGCTGAAATATGGTTCTCTCTCTAGTGGATGCCATAAGACCAGTAGATTACACATTATAAGTCATTTAAGGAACACATTTCCACAATACATCATAGATCAAAAATAGATCAGTCTCTGATATAACTAATAAGAACATTTTTAGCCTACGTTAGGAAGGAAATAAAATTAGTGTTGATTCCCATGCCTCATAAACTCACTCCAGCATAGATCAGTTTGATCAGGAAAGAAAAATGTTCCTCTAATGAACAGTTCCAGATTTCTTTCAACCTTCACCTATACTGGCCATGGTTAGAAATAAAGCAGAAAGACAAGCAGCTGGTCTAAGCTAGGTTCATGCTGACGAACAGAAAAATAAGAGTCAGAAATAAATGGAACAATGGAGTAATAATTTGTCCCAAGATAATCTCATGTCATATTTTGTCACACAAATAACATCAGATTAATTTGGATTTGTAGTTAGAGGACTAATCTAACAGATTTGACCCAAGCTTGAGATGACCATTTGATTATGACAAGGAGAATGTTATTTAAAACAGGCCATAGGGAACTGTAAAGTGAGGAGCTGGTTATGGCCATATAGAATAGGCTTGCACAAATGATATCGAAAAGAAGTAGACAAAAGCATACACATTGAAATTATGTAACTTTATCAAGTTAGCATAAGATTGGTACAGCATGCAGGAAAAACTGTGGACCGAATAACAGAAGTGGAACAGAACTTACTAAAGCAAAGCCATGTATTTGAGGATTAGTAAGAGTTTCATTGATGCACTAGGAACAAAACTGCAAACAACAAAGAAGGGAAAGTGCCCAAGTATATTATTTAATTATAAACTGACATATAATCACATGTGAAAATAGGATGATAAAGGACAACGTAGTTCTGGGATATACAAGCCAAGGTATATCACAGTCAAGTCTGGGAAGTACTGTGACATTGGATAGCTTCTTTCCAGACACTGTCTACAATTCCAATCACCAACATTACAAATTACAATAATTACAATCAAATCCAAAATTTAAACTGGAGCCAATGCAGAGAAGGGCTATTAAGGTGAATAGGGAAGTGGAGACACCACTGTACTAGAGGAGACTAACAGAGCTAGACTTCTTCAGCTCAAGCAAGTGGAGACTGAGACACCAGATGATTGCTTTCTATATGGAGTCAGGAAGCAAGCACTACAGAAGAAAACGCTGTTTAAACTTAAAGTAGGCACAGGAAGTGGCTATTGAAACATTTTAGCCTGGATATCCTAAGAAGGATGCAAGTTGTCAGGCGAGCTAGTTGTGGAACAGCTTTCCAAAAGACGTGCTTGGCTCTTCCTCCAGTCTAGTTTTAGATTAATGCTTGTTCAGACCAACAAAGGATTATATGACACTGGGCCTGTGACTTCAATCTTATCTTATTGATTAGCAACAGCAATAATACTAGAGCAGGCTCACTGAAGGAGAGCCTCATACCTTCTTTAACATTCCTAGAGACAGAAGGTGACAGGTTTGAAAAGCTCATTAAATTGCTGCACACTGAATGGATGCCATCAGTTTACCTGCTGTGGACTTGCTTGCTGGGACAGATTATGGTGCTGTTGTGCCGGTATGGAGGACTCTCACCATCTTTTCTTTCCTTTTCAGATGTTTGTGAGGCTTTAAATGTGACAGTCTCACCAGGACCAACAGTACGATACTCAGAGGGAGATAATGCTACCCTTTACTGCCACATTTCTCAGAAGAGAAAGACAGACAATTTGCTGGCTGTGCGGTGGGTCTTTGCTGCATCACCTAGCCAGGAGTATTTGATGATCAAAATGACAAAGTTTGGGTCTGTCCAGTATTATGGAAATTATACTCATCATTTCCACAAGCAAAGACTTCATCTTCTTAAAGAGAAACATGGAACTATGTACAAATTTCTTATTCTAAGCCTCCAACAAACAGATCAAGGACATTATATATGCAAAGTCCAGGAAATCGGCAAACACAGGAATAAGTGGACAGCATGGTCAAATGGCACGGCAGCTACTGAACTAAGAGGTGAGGGACTACTGATTCCAATTCTATATTTTTTCTTGTTGCGTGTTCCTTTTTTTCTTTTCTTGCAAGTTCATCCACAAGACATTCAAAGTTAGGTTATTTTTGAGTCTGTGTGTGTGTGGATATGAGAAGAAAACCTAGTATTCCTTTACTTACACATTACAATTTAAGCATTATTCAGCCCATAATAAAATATAAGGAAGTGAGAAGATTAGTAGATTTGTAAAAGATAGTATATTTCTTTTGCCTTTTACCAGAACAGCAGTAATTAAAACTCCTTCACATTCAGCTACAGGTCTCCACAACTTTGCTAGTGGGAACAAACAAATGCCATTATATTTAAATACAGAGACAGAAATGGAGAGAAATTAACTTATTTTCTGAAGCATATGCAGTGGGTTAGACAGAGATAAAAGCATTATAATTTAGATCAAATGTTTTGCCTCTCTCTTACTGTTTTCATTGCTTTTATTTCATCTATCAGAAGTGCAAGAACAAAGATGCGAAAAACACAATATAAAGAGATAGAGAGCAGCTCCACTAGTAATGTTTAAACTT
>WEIS01054558.1:0-27370 GCA_013389965.1 Todus mexicanus
ATACAGATTTATTTTTTTTTTCCACCGGAATTAATACCAAGATAGTTTATATGCTACAGAGAAACTGGAAAAGTCATGCAAAATGTATTAACATCTTCTGTCAGGCATCAAATTAATGTCATTTATAGTAATACAGGAAGAAATTGTTATTTTCAAGGAAATCTTTCCAGCTCACTTTCTACATTTCATTTTTCTTCCGTGGTAATATGTGGTTATCGCCTTTCTTCATCAAAGGAACAGTAAATGATTGTCTGTGTAACACAGAGATGACTGCACATATTTTATGACTGAAGATTAGTGAAGACAATATCCAGTTTCTGGGCACCCTTTAAGTTATTGTATTTTAATGATTATAATTGTTTTCCAGCTGTTCCAAATAAAAATTGCTGCTTCCAGACAGAACACTGGGCTGTAACTCAGTCCCAAGGCTTCGTTGCTATTCACATTCTGCTTGGGCTGCTGCTGAAGATGCAGAATCCCACGACTGATTTACTACATTTAAACAACGGGGAGCCAGGGGTTGCTGGATGTGTCATTCAGGTACATTCCTGTGCTTCCCCTGTTATCTCTCACCACATTTTCTCCACTTCAAACCAGTCCCTCCGTAGGAGTTTTCATGCAGAAATATCTCTGGTAAAAAGGACACCGCAGACCTAATGCACACCCCACCTGCACGGGACCTCAGTGATTCAGTGTTCATCCAGCTATTTATCTCTTACCACCTCTTAAAGCCACATTGTTCTTTGGGCACACGAGCCTCCACTTCCAATCACAATCACATCAACTAAGCTCTACTATTAATGTCTTTAAAGTTACGTTTCACATCCACAAGGTATTTTAAACCACGAAGTGTATTTTCTGGACAATGTGTTAATACGTATAGCTACAAATCAAGACATTTTGTTTACTTTTTAAAAAAATCACTATGTTCAAATGGTATTACCCATTATAAGCAACTGATTAGCAAAGGTTCTGTTAGTGAATATCTTTGTAACAGAGCAAAGTGAGTCAGTTTCTGATGCCCTTCCCCAAGGGTGTTGCATTTTGTGCTACCAAACAAGGAATCATTGAATACTAACAAAACACGATTCCATCAACAGAGGAAGTCCCTTACCTGTAGAGAGCTCTTCCACCAATAGTAACCAAGTTAGAAAACACCCTGAAATCTGTCATATTCTCAGGCCATGACTGTATGTTCAAATACCCTGCAGGAGAAAAAGGCAAGCACAGGAATGTCAGTGATTCAGCCATAAAGGCTGCTTTGTCGCACACGTGAGGTAGGACAGGCCTAGCCTGTAAATGAAGGACAGTGCTGGTTTGAAAAAAGAAATAAAGAGGCAGACCAATGCTGCAGACTGACACCTTTGAGTCCATCTGGCTGCTCACCACTGTCTCCTCCAAGAAAGCCAAGGAGGAGCTGCCACAGCAGCATTCCATCTGCTTTCAGCAGCCACGGTGAGGGTGAACCCCTACACGGGCTGGAATACTGCAAGGCCTCCCAGCCCTTCCTGAACAGCGGCAGCAGCAAAAATGAAGACTTGCCTGAATTAAGAACATTCAGTTTTACAATGTGCTAGAGGCTTAGGAAATAAGTTGAGAGATCCGTCACTTCATTAAATGATGGCAAGACTTTCCTGAAACAAAGAACTTGCACTCGTTTCTGAGCGTGTGTGAGGACTGCTCATCACCAGAGAGCATTCTCCACACAAGTACGTGGGACTACTTATTTTGAGCTACGCAGATCTCTAGAGAGTATGGTTCCCGGGGATTTTGGTTCAGCACTGGACTGAAAAGTGGTACACCTTTGAACACAGCGGTAACCCCACTGAAGCAGTAGTGTTGAGACTGTCAATTAGACAGCATGCTTAAGAATGGCAAATTACAAACACCCAGATGCCAGATTATCTCTGATATTAATTAGGGGGAGATTTGGAGCTTACTTTTGTTTTTTAATACCACTGGCTTGCTGAAATACACAACTTCCGAGAGGTGGAGCACATGGGAGAGAACTCATTTCAAATAAACACTTGTTGAGCCCCACTCACTCAGCCACAATCATGCTGTAGTGTCCAAAGGTGCTTCTTTTTGTGCGCGAAATAGGGAAATGCAAAAAAATTTAAATAATCCTACCTATAACTAATTAGCAATCAATCGAGAACTCCCTGCCTCCAAGGGTGAAACAACAAGTAGTAAAATGTAAGAAAAAGTAGTGAGTTCTAGCTATAGGATGCCATGGAAGAGTCACAGAAGATGGGAAGGCCTCCCTCCCCACACATTATACATTTGTCTGTAAATTACAGAAACTCTTTTGCAGCAGCATCCGCTGTTAGACCAAGAGAAGTAGCTGCCAAGCTACATTGGCTTGTCAGCTCGCCCACTCGACAGTCAGGTCTGGATCTTGTGCACCCCAAATGTAACGGGCATTCTGTGTCCATGTGCAAGGACAATGCACTTGTGAACAACGGTCGGTACTGAAGTTGCTGTACTAAACTTTTAAGAAATTTACAGCATGGTGAGTTTACAGAAAAAAACACCCCTGTGTTCCTCAGAAGACCAAACAAATGACAACCATAAACACAAAGCGAGAATTTCTGATTATAGGAAATCCGGAGCGTGTTACCTGTTATCTCTCTCACTGTTTGGAAGATGTTTAATTTCTCTGGATTGATTGCAGCGATTGTGTGATACGGGTCCCTGAAAGATGAAAAGGACAAAATGTGATAGGAAATTTAAAACAAACTCAGGGAAGGAAACTTCCCTTTCTCCCTCTATTCTCTATCAGCCACTGCTGTACACCGGTACTAAGGATCTCCAGCTAACAGAAGTTCACGGTTGTCTTTTCTCTTTCTAGTGCAGTCTTCTTCATCCTTTCTTCTCCTAGAGGTTGAATCGTAAGAGCCAAGGTAACAGTTTCCATCACAATGGAAGGCAGAAAACTAATTTATCCTGGATCTAGTGTTCCATACAAAAAGCCTGTGGCCATCGCTAAGAGGTGGGCGCAATTTGTTTCAGCTGGCACCACGACATAACATCTTAACACTCTGTCACTTACCCATGAATCCCAGTAACGAGGAAGATAAGGTTGCCGTTGATCTTGGTACAGTTTATGAACTTGTCGATGTTGCTGGAATCCACCGTCTGAGCTGACACTAAACTCCCCGTTCCAATGCCATCGCATGCTGCCAAAACAAGGAGTTTGTGTAACGAACAAGGGGAAGAAAATTGCTGAACAAAACCAGTTTGGCCTTCTAGACACAAGTCTTCATTTCTGTCAGAGGTGAAGCGGCAGAAAGGTCCCCATCCCCATATTCCCAGAGAAGAACATGCCAATTTAAAGCAGAGAACAAGCTGAAGCCCCTGCCGCAGGAGGCCGTCCCGGCACACTGATTAAGGTATTTCACACTGGAGCTAAAGGTAAGAACGAACCACACAAAATCCCACTCAAGCCGTGACTTCCACCACGTAACATATCCTGTGAATCTCCTTAACTGAGATCCTGCAATGGCAACTACCATCTGAACCACCCGGAACCTGGGACAGCAAAGTCAACTATAGATTTCAGTCTTCAGTTCTGTGGCTCTCCAAAGGCTATTAACATTCTACAATGTGCTCAGGAAGGGTATCTCACGCCAAAATAACACCCTGCTCTGCCCTACTACAGCACAGACCACATCCGAGACACTTTAACCACTGCCTACCTTTAGGACAAATGTCAGTGCAGGGCTTGCACATCTTAATGCCATTTTCTTCAACCTCCATCTTGGAGCTCGGACATGCACGGACACAGGAGCTGGAATCTACCACGAAGTTGTCTGAAGAGGAAAAGAAAGTATCAGCAGAATGTGAGCCACTGGATTAAATTATACTGGGACACACGGTTTTGATCTCTGTGTCAATTACCTCAGAGCTTCCCCATTGACGTTAACATTATTGGAGAGAAATAAACCAAGGTACTCTGCCCTGTCCCTTTCAATCCCCCACAAATATATACATCTGGGATAAAACACTGCACAAGACAATGACAGGTATTTCAATTTCGCCTTGTAAAACAACTGCCAAAGGGGATCTAGACTAATTCTACCTAATTGAAAGCTTAATAATGTCAAGGAAGGAAAAAACGTATAATGGAGTATCTGGACAAAGAACCACATCCCTCAAGTAGTTCGTGGCATTCCAGTTTTGTAAAAAAATACTGTCTGACTTCAAAAAACACCAGTGGTCTAATAGAGACAGAGCTGAGCCTTGACAGTCACAGCCTCCACCTACTGTCAATTTGAACTCCATAGAGACTCCCGATTTGGATTTTGCTTTGGGTTGAATTATGGCACCATTTATTAGATTACTCATCCTTCTTAAATGTGATGTATGTACAGATTAATTAAGGCAGAACAGAACCGCAAACCTTGGTGGGGATGAAAGGGAGAGCAAGAATCCCGTCTCCCTTATTTTTCTAGCTAAACCAGCAGTATCAAAGACTAGGTAAGTGATGATCCTCTAAGTTTTTCTGTTACTTGTCATCTGTCTGGCATTTTAGAAGAATGTGTTTTTCACACGCAGGGGATTATTCTTTTTCTAACTCCCTCCTGCCCTGTAATTTTACTCTGGAGTTTTCAGACCGTGCTGTTGTCAGTCCTGTGTGGCCCTTCCTCATTAGGACAGGACTGCTCAGAAAGTACTGACGGTAATTTTTTGTCAGACCACCAGTATCTCAAGTTAAGAAAAGGACATCAGCATCGAGAAAGCATTTGGCTCCAGGTAGCACTGATGGACTCTTCATTTTCCGAAACAGAGATATCCACCCTTCTACCACCCCACTTACCAATACAACCTCTCAGAACTGTTTTAACAGTTCACTTCAAAATTTACAGATGCTGATCTAAAGCAGGAATGTAACAAGTGGTCGGCAGGAAAAGAGAAGCCTAAGGAATCCCCTCTCTGAGAAAATCACTATAGCATAGGACACTTGGGGGGTGTCAGCCACCCAGAACGTCCCTGCCTTTTGCTGACACACGCCCGAGCTCTTACAGGCTGCAAGCACATGTGGAGTGATTTGAGATGCTGCACCACGCACGTAGCTCTCGTTCTCCTGAAGTGCAACGCGCACTTTCCATCACTGCAGGAAAAGGCAGCTAACGCAGCACTTACGTGGGCACTTCTTGACACAAAAAGCCCCATAGGTGTACTTGGCGTTGTGATTGTGCTCCAGCTGGAAGGTGGTCGGATTGTATACGAAAGTCTGGGGGCACTGTGTGACACACGCACCGCTATCATTGAAATTCATACAGGCCTGCAAAACAAGGGAGGAAAAGACCCCATTAAATTAAATCACATAGCTGCTTTGGTGTGGTGGGGTTTTTTAGTGTAAAATACAGTCTTGATTGTTCAGACTTGCCGCGACAGCGAGGAATGTGATGCATAGATTTCTAACCTTCCTTTTGGCTACTTAGATTTCTTGCTGGGATCTTGGCAAACACAGGACCTGTAAAAGGGGACTCGCTGAGCCCCCTTTTAATTTGAAACACAGTCGACTGTTACAGCACTTCCTACAGAAACATAACAACACTGTAATTTGTTTCATAACTAGTGTTACTACCAGCAATCAATTAATTCACAACTCGATAGGACATTCTAAAGCTGCCAAGAGTGAGCAGCTATTTATCATAGTCTAAACAAATGCTAATGACTTTTTCAAAGGCCCAACCTTTAGATTTCTTACAGCATGAGTCCATCATCCAGCTGAAAACTGAAATTCCCAATTAGAAAGCGAGAGGGATAAGAACTTCTTTTGAGCGAGCACAGGAGGGGGTCATTTCCCTAACTGGCAAGTTTAACAAGGTCAGTTGCTTCACACACTGAGAAAGGAAAACAGGACTTTGTATCACTTAGCATTCAAGCTCAGCCACCCACAGCTGACAGAGGACAGGGCCCTGACAAATGAAGAGGCAAATGTGCAGATACAGAAAGTAACGGTACGCAGGGAAAATAATTGACCGTGCAAGGCCGATAATTAGTAATAGAAAAACCCCACCGATTGTGACATTACTTATCACCACATAGCGTGTCTATGGTTTTAACCACAGCTTATAAAAAAATGTTGGAGTAACATTCACATGCCATAAATGCCAAATTTCACCGCAATATGAAAGCTGTAGCCTGGCCTGGATCCCTCCAGCAGTTTTAGCAACCGCTGCTACTGGATTCTGCTTCCCCATTGACCTGTATTCCAGGAGCCAGGTTGCTTTTGAAGGGTTAGTCTAGGGATGAATCCTTCTGATCCACATGTGTTGTGTCCCCTCCCTCCAGGGCTGGGACTCAGAGGAAAGCGAAAAAGATTCCTCTGCTCTGTTGCTTTTATTAACAGTCCTGATCTCCAGTCAGATTGGGACCAGCAGGACTGAGAGAGGTTACTTGTCCTGGCAGGAGATTTCAGAAGGGAAGGCTAATAATGCAACCAGCGGAGGAGGACAAAATCTGCTGCTGGAAAGAACAATCAGAGAGCTGCATGATGCAGGAGGCACTGTCCTATATGGAGCAGGAGCTCAGCCAGGCTGCTGAGCCCTTCTTTTCTCCTTATTTAAAACAAGTATTACAAAACCTGTCGGTTTCTCACAGAAACAGGGGGTTTTGTTGTTTGGTTGTGGGTTTGATTTGTTTCTTTGGTTTGGTTTTTCTTATGAAGATATATACAGTCTGTTTACTTCTTTATTGAGAACTGGATGGGAAGTCCACCCTACCAAGAGGATTGTGTCACTTTTCTGGTTCCACTCGGCACTCAACAAGCCCCTCCTATGCATTTCAAGTTTTAGATATAGTTCGGTTTTGAATGCAAGATAAGAACTTCTCTACAAGTTTGGATTTGCATGTTTGCTTGCAGTTATGCTAGATGATGATGACTGCCTAGCTTCTGGATATGCAAATGATTGCAGGGCAGCATATGGAGGAGGATGGATGAGTTTTATCCAGAGATACTAAAACCATATTTACCACAGGATGCTGTTGCAAGCTGCCATAATATGCTAAAGCATTTGCAATGCTTCGTAAACCATTCTTTTTCTTACTAATAAATAGTAATTTTGTTTGTTTCCTCAACACATTTTTTTACATTTGCTGTTGTCTTTAAAGGTACACAACAACTCTCCCGTAAGAGTTTAGCAAATTTATGAAGGAAAGCACATCACACTCCTTGGAGAGATGGGTCATCTAGAGAAAAGCTCATCTAGAAGATTTGGGAACTTTTAATCTGTGACTATTATGCTTTGTATACGTTTCCAATTGCTTCAATAATACATGTAAATTTCTAGCATTTGGTGCTAAACGCCGCTAATTTGTGAATGAAAGCACAGGAAAATAGGGAAAAACCCAAGTGCCTGTATCTCAGCTGGAAGACAAGCGCAGTTGTCTGTAGCCTAAAGGGTTACACTTTCCACCCAGTGTGTACTAAGCAAGTAACGACTCCTTCTGGAAATTGCCAGACCCCTGCTGAATTTCTTTTACATTGCTCTTGGGCCAGAAGTGAATGATAACAGAGCCCTGGGTGCTTCTCTGCTGGATCAGGACAAACACACCAGCTGATTTTTAGCATAGATATTTCCATAACTGCCACAATTCAGAAAGTCTAACTCATTTTCTTTGGGGCTACAGCATTACAGAACTTAACGCTGCAAAGAACTTGTCCTTAACCTTTGAAAATGGACACACATCAACACTATCAAAACATCTGCAGTTTTCCATACCGTAAATGACCCTAGCCCCATCCTATCTAGCAGATTTAAAAGGAGCCAACTCAACTCCGTAGGTATTTGTCTCTTCAGTCGCTTGGTACCTTTGAAAACCCACCCCTCAGTGCATGTCCTAGCGCTAGGCTTCTTTAGGCCAAGGCTTGCTTCCCTTGAAAACATGAGCAAACTTGTCTCTGCAACGCAGTGGGATAAGCTACACAACTTCTGAGGTCGGGGTTGGGTTCTGAAGCTGCTTACGCTATTATAAAGCACGGACTGCAAACATGACACACATGTCTAAAGGCCTGTATGTTCAGCTTGCCTATTTTTTTAAGGAAAAAGTTCCCTCATTTCATCTTAAGCACACGTAGTAGCATGCATTTGAGGGAGAGGATTTTGAGAACTACTTTCTGTCCATCTCCGCCAAGAAGCACGTCCAGTAAAGAGGCTGAATTCAAATGAAGTCTGGCAGCAATAGGGAACACCTTTCACAGAGAAGCTAAGTTGTATTCTTGACTTCCAAACAAAAAGCCCATAGAGTGGTAATAAAAGCCGCGCTCAAATGTAACGATAAACGCTTCTAAAAATTCCCTATCACCGCTAAAAGTTAATTCCAGAAAAGGAAAAGATATAAATCCCAGAGATTAGCATATTAATGGTTCCAAATCTGTGTTTACAAATCTCACAAATCTGTTAATAGGTAATACTAAGTAGATAAGTGATGTTAACATCATGCGAAAAATATTAAATGCTAAAATTTGCAGTCTAAACCTGGGGGTGTACATGCAACGCACTGAAAATGACAAAACCGAGCATTTCCTGGATTAAAGCATTAAGAATTTGCAGCGTGACTGCCAGGAACAAGCGAAATGAGAAGTCTCACACATACAAAGCAATCAGTGTCCTTAGGTCCGGAGCAGCCTCCGGCGCACTCCCGGTGGCAGCAGTCGCTGACGTAGGGCCCGTAGCACCGTCCATCACACTGCTCGGCACACACCGTCTTCGTTACTAGGAGGAGGCAGGAGAAACGATCGTGTCAGAACCAGAAGTGAGGAGAGAGCTCTTCAGCTGTATGCCGAGGAAAGCAACAGACCCAACAGCACACCGAAAAAACCCTGAAGTTTTAAGGTAGTTGTTTCATGGTCCTGGTCACTCATATCTTCCAGAATCCCTTCCCAGTGCCCTCTGCAGGAACAGGTATGTTGCTCGAGGGCTGCAAAGGAACAATTTTCAAGTGTTTGGTCTTACCCTTGGGAATTCAAGTGGAATATTATTTTCAAGTTACTAGTTTTTGTAAACAGCTGATGGAAGAAAAGACATGAAGCACACCTCACCCCCAGTAACAGGAGATCCCACCAATTCCCTGTGAGTTTTGCCCCACAAAGAACAGCAACATGGAATAATGAAATTGAGAGGGAGGCCAGCAACCTCAGAGCCAAACGCTGTTCTTGATCGCAACCTCTTTGACAAACAGGCAACGGGATAATCACACAGAACACAACCTGCAGATTGGAACGTGTTTAGAAATGCCGTTTACCTTTTCTACGTAACGCAATCCTTCATCCATAGGGAAAAAACTATATTCTACCCTAGGGTACAAGGAAGTCTTGTGCAAAGAATGGTCAACAAGGGGAGCACCTTCCTCCCCTTACTTGGCTACAGCCTTTTTTTGTGTCTTTTTCTTTTTTTTACTAAACATCTTTATTTTGCTAAAAAAGAATTAAAGTTATCCACAGGGCTATACCAACCACCACTCAGAGAATGCCAGGAAAGCTGTGCTGTCTGCTGTGTTTTGATAAAAGCAGAGATGTTACACTTCCGCAATTAACCTTTACCATTCATTTTGTTACAAGCATTTAATTACTCCTCTATGGAAAACACTTCTCAAGAAACCAGAATAACGCGAAATTCCATCCAACTTTCTGCTTGATTCTACTGTTTCGTATATTGGTAACTCCTTCATAAATACTTTCCAAACCAAATTCCCTCCACTCCTTGCTGGAAACAAAGTAATGCCAAAGCTTCTTCATATACCAAATACTTATTTAGGACATAAAGTTGTAAATAACCAAAGAGAAGTCATCTTTTACAATCTGCGGGATAAAGCAATGCACTTTCAGAGTGACTCCATCCTGCTGATACCAGAGGCGAGCCCCCAGACAGAGAATGGTTTTGTGCCTTATGCAATCTGATTCAAGGAATGAAGGGAATTTCTGTAACTGCACTTGCTGTCGACACTGCTGGAGAAACAGGATTTGTTTCTTTAAGGGACAGCATTTATAAATATTAAGGCAGAGGTACAAAGTGCAGGCATACATTAGGAAACACGCCTCCCAGAACGCCACCACCACCTCAGCAGCAGCCAGGGACAGCCTCATCTGCGNAACACGGGAAGTTTGGGTAAAGTGCCTCTACGCAGGCAATTAGTAGGAGCCGCCTCATTGGTTCCATTGTAATTTATTTACCTGCTGCGGGAGCAGGCCAAGGTCTCTGCCATGACCATATAACCATTGCTGCCCTGTGGAGGGCCCTCCTGGCAGACTTTCTAAAGGACAAAGAGGTTCGGCAGCTGCAAAAGGTGCTGGGAATCCTCCAGTGCTGCCTCCCCAGAAACAGGCCCTGAGGAGCTGAATCCTCTGCCTCGTGGGGAGAAGGGACCAGCCTCTGCCATGCCTGGTGCCTGCGAACACAAACCCTGCTGAGCCCCCCTGGTGTATCCAGCAAAGGCACAGTCTCCTCCTCCCTGTCAGACACGACTTATTCCTGCTAGTGAGCCAAGAGCTGTCTCTGCAGGCTCTCACACCTCTTCCAAGGTGAGCTCTCTGCAGGCTCTCACACCTCGTCCAAGGTGAGCCGCAGATGACAGCCCTTCTCTGGACTGCGGAGCTTCGACAGTGGTGGGGAATGAGCTCCAACAACACAAAAGGATTGAGGCAATTTACCGACATCTTTTCGGCAGCTGTCACACTGTTAAGGTTGGGGCAAAATCATCTGAATTATTCACTCTCCCCTCAAGCCCCACTGTAAGGCCTGTGTGAAGTCCAGAGATCGTCTGGGGTTTTGGGGGGGGGCGTTTAGGACAGGGAATGTTTTGAATTTTCCTGAAGGCGAAGTTCTAAATTGTTTTGCGAACCTTACGATTACAGCAAAGGCTTGTCACTGTTCGTCCCTAATAGTTTGTTTTGCTGGGAAAGTAAACAACGCCAGCAGAAATGTCAACACTTCTTTGCAGGAAAAGGCCACAACATTCCCCGTTCATCTGCTGGTTCATTGCATGCGTTTCAGCTGCTATGGAGGGGCCAGTTCTTTGGGAAGGGTTCAAACCAGGCTTCCTGAGGGTCAGCACAGCTGCACGCCCTGACACTGCTGTCCCTCTGTGGGATCCCGAGAAACCTGAGGGTTCGGCTGCGCAGAACTGTCACAATCAGAGCCAGCACAGCAAAAGGCAGCAGCAAACACCAAGGTCTTGCAAACACGTGTCACACGTTGGGGTGGTTTTCTGGGGGAGTGCAGAACACCGGCTGTCAATGTCCACTCGCATTTCACTGGGATACAGCAACACGCTGTGCTGGCGACCGGGTGGCACGGGCGCTTCATAGATGTCTGCAATTAATCAGTTTCTTATTGTTTCCCTTAATCTTTAATTATGTCAGGGCACTATAAATCTATGACAGGAAAAAAGGGAAGTAACTCAAATCAATGAAAAAGTCTTATGAACGCGCGAAGTTATTAGAGAAATACAAGGGTTTTAATTAAACACGCTGGCTCCGAGCAAAAATGCTGGGTTACCCTGAGTGATCTAAGCTGCTGGTTCAGCTCTTTCTGCCTCCCCACACCAAGCTCCCGCAGCTCTAATGGGTACTTACTGCAGCGGCACCTTCTCTTCCTCGTAAAGTCAGCCGCACAAAGTCTGTATAAATACAATTAGCTCAGGCCAAACTCCTGAACACACACACACAGTCGTGGGGCATTTTACATTTGCTGAACGCTTACGCTTTGGGTTGGATTTAAAGGCTACTTGCCTTTTTCGCATCCCCTTAGTTGGGCCTCTCTTTTACTTTAGATTGTTCTCTTTTGTTTCAGGTACGTTCCTCTAGGACAAAGTGCATAATCTGTCTTTTTAATAAAATAATGTATTCCGTTTGTGAAAGTTGGAATTTCTTTTCATATGAAAAGTAAAAAAAAAAAACCCAACCCGCTAAACTCTTAACAGACACAAACAGCAGAAATAGTAACAATCCAACCATAGATCTTCAAATTTGATTAGCAGCTTCCAAAAGCATTTGGTTTTGTTGGGTTTTTTTTAAGTCATTTACATTCTGTTTACTGGGTGCACAATATTCTTCAAAAAATAGATTTTTTCAAAAAGTATTTCCACGTTAGCCTTTCCTGACACTGAAACAAAGAATACCATGCAGCTTTTAAAGGTTCGATATTAATATTTACTAATATTTTAATGAAAAAAGAAAAAAAAGGATTGTTAACTGCATAAAACAGTACCCTGAAATTACATCTTCTCCACCTCCTAACAGAGCAGCTTATTTTAAATTACCTATTAACTGCCTTCTTAAACATGTAAATTTTCTTGTCACATTTAGAGAGACATTAGGACAGAGTTCGATGCAGGTGGCGTTTCAGATAGAGTTAGAAGTACAGAGACACATTGCTGGAAGGCAACATAAGCAGCAGATAGGTGGATGATATTCATGGAAAAAAAAACAAAACAAAAGGATTTTGAGCCTTCTCCATATGTAATTTGAAGTGAAAGACATGGATTAAGATATTTCATTTTTTTTATCCTTTCCCAGGAAAATAATTTAAATCTTATCTTGGGAGGGGGCCTCATTAGAATTTCTTGCTTCAGTGACTCCACAAAAAAAATGAAACTGTTCAAATGCAGACGTGCCTCTGAGTTGTTCCTAGGAACAAACCAGTTTGATGCCGGGATGCGGTTCTGCTGAAGCGTTTTCCTATCCACGTTTGAAAGCCACACATCCCCAAGGTGACTAGGTTACGCTATACGCTATGCTTGTGATACCTTTCATCCCATCTCCGGCTTCCATCTAAGAAGAACATTTACGAGCTTGAAAGCCAGGCGTGTTTTTTATAGTCAGAAATGAAGGCAGCAAAAGAAGAGCACACTTGTGGTTTTGAGTCTCTGCTCATACTCTTCGCTTCAAACAGCTTGCAGAAGAGCACGCTTTGAGCAAGTGCAATAAATGGCCATCGCCAGCCTAATACTCAGCTGTTCCCCGAAAATCCTGCTGCTTACCCAAGGCGCAGTGAGGTTAGGGAGGCAAAAAGGAAGTATACGACATAAAACTAACTCCTGCCCCTGACAATCAGAGGCTGCAGAGCGTGCTCCAAGGTAAAAGGCCGTGGAGTAGCTATTTCAAATTAGAAATGTGTGCTTTGTGTATCTCCCTGGAACTTAAGAGGGCAGATGTCTTTCTACAGTTTATTATTTTAAATCCACGGTTGAGCCTTAATCTGTCCCCACTGTTTGGATTTGGGAGGGCAGTCACTGTGAAGAGAGAGATCTCTCACTCCTGCCACAAACTTGCCACGCAGCTCGGCTCAGCTCCTGACTTCGCAACACTGCAGATAAGTTTTACTCTCTCTGGTATTACTACTTTAATCCACCAGATCAGTTCTCTTATCTGAGAGCAGTGCTTTGGAGAGGTTGAGACCATGGAGCTGATCCTGCCACATGGGCTTCTGCAGCCACACAGAGTCCCGACGGACCTTCCAACCTCACACAAGGCTGGAGCCTCTGCTCGCTGGAGCCAAGGCTGGAGCCAGGATCATACCACCCTTAGGTAACGGAGCTGCCGAGGATTTACACTGCTCCTGGAGAAGCTAGCCACGTAAGGCCTGAACGTGTCTGTACCGCTGACATTGGGCTATCACCAGGTGAGAGAGCTAGCTGGTGTGCTCGCCTGACAGCGGTTCGTTTGTCACAATCCTTTCCACCTATCTATGACTCAGCCAAGGAGAAGCACAAGTGATAGCAGTGCTCTCTGGGGGAGATAGCAGCAACCATTTCATTTCCTAGGAAGAGTGACTCCAGTAAGCACAGCCAATTTCCATCCTCCTAAATTTCAAAGATGGGAAATGTACAGGATAGCTCTATTCCTGAAAGAGGGGTGGAAGAAAAGATTCGTAGGAAAAGACAGGTCTCAATTCTCTCCTCTTTTATATTTGCTAATATTGTGACTGCACTTCTACCGCTTTAGTGCCTGTTGGAAAGAGCTGAACACACACAAGGAAGGAACACTCCCAATATACTTCTTCTTTATTCGTTCTAATGCTCTCTAAATTCAAGAGGACAGACAGACATTGTGAACAATCCTGCACTTACTACTCTCGTCACAAAAACCCTCTATTATTCTCCTTCAGCACAGCTCAAACACATTCTGAAGTTATTATAAAGAGAACAATTCTGCAAGATAACTAATACTCCCAGGCTCCAACTGGAATTAAGAGAGTATTTTGGCATTAGGAACTTTGCAGCTTCAGGCCACCATTGAAGATCTCCAAACCTGCCTTGCAGTTTTTTCTGTTCCTGTAGTACTGACTTCAGTGTATTCCAAAATAACCATCAAAACTCTCAGGAGCCACGCATCACTTGCCGTCGAGAAGTGAAAAGAAAATTTAAGTTAGCTTAAGCATTTTTAGAAAGCACAGGGGAGGAAGAAAGCCGGAATTGACAGGATCCCTGTTACATCGCTTTTCAGCCCTCTGTTCCTCAGCCCTGCATACTTACAGGTCTGGCAGTGATTCTCTGTGGGTCCCCAGCATCGGCCTGTGCAGGACTTGTGGCATCGACCACCTGCAGGACAGACAGAGAGAGAGAAATGAGAAATGTGGCTTCTTTTCATTTCTTCAACACACAGCAACTGCAGCAGAGGAGGGTCCATCCTGTCATTGGAGGGTTTTTGTGCTTTACAAGGTTGAAACAGTGCCTGTAAAAAAGACCCGTGTAGATAGCAAGAATTGGTGTCAAACACGTACGAGATATGGCTACTTATCCAAGCGCTTTATATCTGAAATGCCTCTCTGCTGTGTATAATGACTCAATGCCTTTCAGTAAAAGCCACTTCTCTCCCCCAAAAGCTTGCACAGCCTCCAAGTCCAATATCATGGTAAAGGAAACATGCCCTGTGCAACCACTTAACCCCAGCAAGAGCCGAGCTCGCAGGTCCTTTCCTTTGCTGGCTGCTGACTCTCAAGTTGCTGCAGTTGTGCTTCTGAAGGTCGCACGCCAGTCCTGACTGCAAGCGAATGGAGCCCTCATTCCGCAGCTCCCGTCCAGGTGTGGCCAGAGCTCAGGCACGCTCCAGCTCTTTGTGCTTCTCCCCTCCGAGAGCCAAACGCTCCCAGCGCACATACGGAGAGCCTGCCGTGCTGCGCCCTGGCCTCAGCTGCTGAACACCAGGCACAGCAGGGCCTGGGGGGGAGGCAGCAGAGCCCTTTTCATCCGGCCAGGCCTGTGGGGTGAAGTGAGGAACCCCGCACAAGCATTATTGAAGACTGTGACACAGTGCCAATCACTGTTCTTCTGACCACAGGAACCTAACCTTGTCTTGATGGAACTTTAATTCATCACTAAATACTGCAGAGACTCTATTAAACGACTTTCCCCTTTGAACTCAAGCCAGAAGCTTACTTACCTCCCAATCCTGTACTGACAGCAGCTGCTGCTAGCACTGCTCCATTGCACTAAACCAAATACTTCCCAGGCACCCCGACGGGAGATAGCGTTAGATAAAGTGCAAAGCGCCTCTCAGCTGAGGTTGGATCACCTCCGAAGAGAGCTCTCCTCTGCTAGCACTGTGCTTACAGCTCCGAAACGTTAGACAGTTGAGCAAACCCACTGCCACAGTCATGTCAAGTTGGACTTCCTCAATACTTTTCTGAAGCGAGCGTTCTTCCCTCCACGCTCAAGCAGCATTCGTGGTGCTATTGATGATGCTGTACGGTAATTACTACACTGTGTGCCAACTACCTTGTTAAAACTACCAGCTCCTTGCTGCATTCATGTTCATTTAAAGCAATTAAACTTGGGAAGTGTTGCTGCTGACATCACCGGCACATAATCTGCTGTCACATTCTGCCATCTGTTTATTCGGATCACAAACGTACTATAACTACATAATGCAAACTCATTCTGGCTGACAGGGAGGGGACTCCATCTGGCATGAATAATGCAACTTTAATCAGTAATAACGATTATTATGATTATTAAGAGACTACTGGAACCCTGTGCAGAACGCAAATACATCCATATTGATTTATAGGAGTGGAAGTTTAAAGAGAAGGTGAGGTAAACAGCAAATTAAATGGAGGATTTTAACTGAGGAGGCTTGGCAAGATACGGCTTGCTTGTTGAATACAAATGATCCCCAGGAAGCGGGTTCTATAAACCAGCTGTCCCTGATCACCAGAAGAAGTGGGACAGACAAAGGGTATGGCCCTGGATGCACACTCAGATAACATCTCCACCACTTGTTTTACTTGCTCCTTACCAAAGTCGGAGCATCGCTGCTGGGGACAGCCTGGGAGGAACCTCAACCCATGGACGACACAGCCTCCTCTGGCAGAACTCTAATCTATACCTGAACCTTCCTTGTGGTTAAATCTCACACCTGTCAAGCGTAAGGGCTCTGGAGTTCAGGGAGAAAGGGAGACATAAGGCCTTGCACTGATCGTTTGTAACCACATATTCCCAAGGTGGAATAAGGCAGCAGTTCAGCTGCTTCCTCCTCTTTCGTCCCTGGATTCTACCTCCTTCCAAACCACACTGTGTGCGCTGGCCTTTCCGCTGCAGCACGTGCAGGGAGACAACACAGAAGAAACTTCAAGCAACCCCCCGCGTGATCTCTAACTACAGAGTCCGATCACACTTCTGCAAAAGCTACACTGAAAACAAAAATCTTCACATCTGGAACTCCTGAGTGCTCAGCCGATCTTCAGCACGCAGCCAAAAATGTATTCAGCCACCTCTATTCCTCCTGGAAATAAAAGCAATTCAGCATCTTCAAAAATCATTTCAATTTTTTTTTAACTTGCACGCCTGCTTCCTGGTACATGACTTTGGCAGTGTCGGCTGGTCATTTGCATTGAAATAGAGATATTTAACGATAAAACAAGAAGAGGCTGCCAGTTTTGTTTATTCTCCCTGGGAACTCAAAGTGCCTGCTCCATTGTCTTCACTTCTCCGATCTGCGCAGGCACAACAGGGAGCTCAGCTTGTAGGCAGCACACCTCTGGATTGCATCCTTGCGCGTCCTTTCGAAGGTCAAACTGACTGAGAATTAAAAACAAAGAACAAACTCTCTCCGAACAGTGTGTCCATACTGGTTTGTTTGTTTAGAAAGAAAAAGAACTTCCTTGCTCTCACTCAGGATGAACCGGCCCAGGCTCTGCCCTCACACATCTCAGCATCTCGCCTGTTCCTCTCTGATACACAGTAAAGACCAGCTCTATAAATCTAACACAAAGATACTCCCGTGGAAGGCGACGTAAGCAGTCAGGAACATAAGGAGCATTCACGTGGGGAACAGGTCTCATGACTGGATCTTTATGTCAAGCTTAAACAATAATAAATCTATTGGCCCTCAGACCGACGAGGGCCTTGAAATAATTATACTACTTACAAATCCTTCTATGCATGTTTCTGAGGATTTTAGATTGTAGTGAGCCAACATATTTCAGAAAAAAACCCAATCAAACAATTTGTGGCATAAAAGATTATTATTCCTTGCACTTCTAACTTACTCTAACACACACACACACCACCACCCCCAATATGCAGCAGCAAGGGCTAGGAGAAATGGCAAACCATAAAATTGCAGAAGCGTTCCTCCTTTTGTATTGATGCAGCAGAGAGGAAAGAGGTAGAACTCCTTCCTATGATCTCCTCCACTGGCCCCTGACACCAAAAGATGCTGAGTGTCCTGAAGCGCTGGTGGCACCCGGTGGGACCTAGAACACTCAGCAGCAGTAAAACAGCCCGTCCGTAACAACTCAGCAGATCCGTTCTTATTACAACCAAACAGTGAATCAAGAATTGGCTGGAATTTGGCCAAAAAGATAATTCTGCAGGGCTCCACCTGGCAAATGCTACCTTGCACTAGCGAAGGCACAGAAGAAAAAAGTTGTGTTCTTTTCTTCTCTGAAATACGGAAGAACCCGCGCAAACGCCTCCTGCCCTGTTAGAGATGCGATGCTACGCTACATTTCTGCTCCTGAACAGCAGCATTGTTTCGTCTACGCAATGACATTTTATTCACTAGATTGCAGAGGAGCAAGCAGGAGTTAAAAAGAAGCTTACATAATTTTTACAGGGTTATGAAATCTAAATTTAGAGAAGGCAGGCAGGTTCCCACCAGCACGAGATTCAGTTTTGCTTTCGCAAATTCCACGCAGAAAACCAATGGCTCATCTTCTGGCCTCGCCTTCCCCTGGCCAATATGACCACAAACGTTCTTCGTTGTGGAGTCTGGTGCAGAGTATCATTGCTTTAACCTCTAGGATGGAGTTTGATTTGCAGGAGACGCTTCTGCTCTCCCAGCTGGGGAAAGTCACCAGCAGAAAACATTTGCTTGCTAGCTTGGGAAAGACCAAGGTTACCTCATCCTTGTGCTTTCCTGAGAATTGAGCAGGGCTTTCCTTTGGCTCCAGACTGACTTTATTATTTCAGGAACAGTAAAACCGCAAAGGATTAAGTTACTGACAAGACAAGAAAAATGAAGTCCTCCCCTTAGCTCTAAGCTCAGTGTAGTACAGAGGAGAAACACTGCTTTCCCCACCAGCTACGCCAGCTGCCTCAAGCAGACCTCTCCCAGTAGGAGAAGGAAAGCAGAAATAAGAGAAGAAATGGCTTTACTTTGCACCGAGCTTGCATGTACAGATGGCTCCTATCAGGTTAATAAATCATTAATAAACGTTAGCATGTCTGCAGCACACTGATCCCGAAGTGTGAGTAAACACAGCCAAAATAAAGCGGCTTCGATGGTTAAAAGCCATGGCTACGAGCAGCCTCTTTACTTCTCTAACAATCCAAAACAATTAACTATCGAAACACCTATAAATCATTTATTAGCTCCTGTAAGATACTTATAAACCCGTCCTTCACCTAAGCAATGCACTCCTGCAAAACCGTAAGAGGTACCGCACAGATGTTGCTAGAACAACTAACCCTAAAGTCCAAGAAGCTGCCGGTGTGCTCCGCAGTAAGAATCCCCGGCTCTTCTTTCCATTGCCTAGGCGGGACAGATGGTTTAAATGCGCTCGCGTGTTGTTGTTCTAGGCAGCTCTGACCCCTAAGCTTTATGTAGGAAGCGATAACAAAATCAAAATATAACTCAAACACCACAGCACAGCATTAACAGGAATTAAAGACTATTGTTGTGATGGATTGTTCTGCCTTTATCAGGCTGTAATGCTTTCCGTGTCCTTGTCTGACTATTCCCATTGTCACGCATTCATTCATTCATTAATTCACGCTTCTTTGTTAAGTAGAAACCATTTTGCATTTTCTACGGGCCCCGTGCTAGCCTCCAGATCCCTTCTATTGATTCAGAAGTTAATTACCTAACAGAGAGTCACACTTTTCAGGATTTCCTTTCTTCACGGCAAGAGAGACACATGTCACAGGAGAAAGTAAAACCTTTTGAAACAAAGCAAGCGTCCTATAGAAATACTCAGGGCTCGTGTTCTCTTCCTCTGTGCAGAGGTGTTATGGGGTACGGAAACCTAAGGGTCAGTTCCTCTGCTGCTATCAAACTATGTTGCTTTCACTGACGTCAGACAAGTCTATCTCAGGATGTGTCACTGAACAGTTTTCCAGTGTGGGATTCGTCCCATAAAAGCCAGGCTCTCCTTTACCAAGCTGTACCTGCATCGATCTTGTAACTTTTGTTGTGGCAAAGGGCGGCGCTTAACCGACCTTTCTGCAGCGTATCTGTATCGCTGCTTCCACCTCAAAGTCTCCGTGCCAAGGAGAGGCACCCTACACAGAGACTAACAGGACCCCTGTACAGCTACAGCTTGTGGTGTGTTCATCAGCGATGAATATATCCGCTGTGGGAAAGCACAGTGCCTTTCGGGGATGCTGCCGTGTGTGCAGGCGGGACCACGGGGACCCAGGAACGCTGAAAGCAAACACCCCCTAATGATCACACCCAGGCGGGACTCGGAGCTCTGCCATTCAGTGCCTCTATCTTCCCCTCATCTTCCTCAGCAGATAAGGAAAGTGATGCACACAAACGGAGAGGGACTCGGGAACAGGCAGCTGAAAAGGAACTGGCATGGGAAACAGGGCTGGGAAAAGAAAATCCAAGAGATAGGCCCTGAAAGACAGGCACGGAAAGAGATACGGGGACAGCGCAAGGGAGAGGGAACAGAGATAAAACTGAACCAGCGCTGAAGAAAACAAAAACTGAATAGCGAAGAGGAATGCATTTTCTTGAGTAATGTGGGATGGAGACAACCCTTGCGTGCGCACAGGCACCAAGGATCTGTTGAGAGCCGCGAAATTACAGAGTATCGCTGGATACACCGGTGGCAGACAGTTTTGATTTCAAGAGAGATTGGCCACCAGAGGCAAAGGAATAAATGGAAAGTCAAGAAGAGCGTGTCAGCAGCACCGAACGGGCTCGGGCTGGTGCATTCATATCTGTCGCTGACAGCTCGGAGCTGATAGGAAGCTCACTGTAACGTTCCTTCAGCTGCTACAGAAAAATGTCTTCAGGCCACAGGAACGACTACAGAAAGGGACCTGAGGGGAGTAATGAAGACACTGGTTGTTTTTCTCCGCCTGGAACAGACAGCACTGGTACGGCTGTATGACTCGATGCATTAATTGGGGGTTTAGTCATCCATACAAAATAAAAACCTTCGCATATGACATAGTCTAAAACTTTACACTGATTAAGCAATTAGGAGCTATTAATTATCACTGCTTATAGCTGTTAGCACAGAGCAATGTAACCGAATTTCCCCCTGCTGCGTTGGTGAACTAGTTCCAATCAGCATCAAATGCCTTCCTGAACACACGCGCAGGGATCCTGAGCGAACAGGGACGTGCAGCCGGAAGGCTAAAAGGACAGGCCAGCTCATACCTGCTGCTTGGCAGGCTCATCAAGAACAACAAGCCCTCGGGAATCCTTCCTTGGAATTGTTATTGTTAACAAACACATATTCCCCTCCAGTAAGCCACAGGTACCTGCCCATCCGCACACGCTTGCGGCAGGAGCTCTGCTCCTCAACAGCAGAGCAGCTCGGTCCCTGGCTCACGGGGGGCTACACTGGGGCCAAAACACAACACCCGCCCTATGCACTATCCTCAAAGCACACAGACCGCAACAGCCCCGTGCCCCTTCAAGATACAGGAGCAGCTCTTCCTTTCCCTTTCCCCCCTGCAGAAGGAGCAGCAGCAGACTTACTGCCCCATGTTTAATCTCTGCTGAGAACGGAAGGCTGTGGATACGGGATCCTTTTTTGGCCACAACGTGTAGCGCTGGGTGAGAAATCTCTGCACGGTTAGAGGAGCTTTATAAATGAGGCCCTTGACAAACTCAAAGACACACTGAGAAGTAAATGCCAAAGCTGAGGGTGTTCTTGTGCTTGTTTAATACCGACTCCTCCACCCCTCAAACAGATCAAGTCAGTCAATACCACATAAGTCAAAATAATGTCCTGTAATAATGCTCCTGTAAAGCTGCCAAAGCAGTAATAAAGTTTGAACAGAGGGGCATACAGTTTTCATTTTTTTTAAACAAAGTAATAACCTCAAAGAAAGGAAATGAGAAGGTGAAATTGAAGTGGCTTTTAAAATTCATTTTACCTTTTCTTGATGCCATGTAATATTCCCAGAGTCTGGCTGGGTGCAGTTAGGTGTGCTAATGTTTTAACCAACTTTCGACTCGGTTAGGTGGAAATGCTAGAAAGGAACTCCCCATTCCCATGAAACCTGGAGTCCTGTGTTAGACAAACTTCCAGCAAGTATCATAAAATGCTTACTCAGATGTAATCGCTCGTTCAATACGTACCTCTGGCTATTTGAAACAAAACTGATTATTACAAAGCAATAGCGGGACAACAGAAGCCCCTTCTCTGCTGGAAAACAATGCCTGGGCATACACTCTGATATTCAGATTCAGCGTTTGATGTACGCAAATATTCCATGGAAATAATCGCACAAACACATTTCAGACTGCAATTTCCTGGAAACTCCTCTGCTGTCAGTGATCTGCACAGGGGTGATGCCGTGGACATTCTGTGGCTGCCACGCAGGCGTAACACGATGAATTTGGTATGAAGGTGTTTTCTTATGTAGCAATTTGCATAAAACCACTTGAAAATCCTGGATGAAGTATCCTCCTCGGCAAATATTCCCAATGCTTCCCCTGCGCCAAAACACCTCACTGATGGTGCCTTTTCTGAGCTTTCTTAAAGCAAATTGCAAGTAGCTCCAAGAGGACCAGAGAGAATATCTTGAGCTGTGAAAGCTCCCTTGAATACTCTACCAGGGAGATACCACGTGGAGATCCTACACACAGGGACAGCAAACCTGAGGGACTGCACAAGCACAAACGCACTCTTCCTGCTCGCTTTGCTCCTTCCTACACCTTGTCTGTTGCTTGGCAGGCAGAAACTTCCCTTCTAGCCACTCAGCCTCACTGGAAGCCACAGTGCTGTCCTCGGCCCTGCAGGAGGTGTGAAGGGATCAGAGAGAAGCCCAACAAACAGTCCTGGCTTTGAGCTGAGCAGCGTCAGGCTGGCTGCAAAAGCAGGACAGGCACTTCAGCAACAGGTCTGAGAATTTCTACCAAGACGGGCCCATCTAACAAAATCCTTAACAAAAATGTGGTTGTGATCGCAATATAGGCCTGGGATGGTTCTGTGTTTCACGCAAGCAACAGAGCAGCCTGTCGGGAGAAACCCATCGTGACGCTGGCTGGCCGGTCCCAACCTTGCACCCGCTCGCCATCCGGTACCGAGCTGTACACGCACCCTCTGCAGCAGCACCAACCAAGCCCACTCTGCGCTGGTGGCCGGGACGTGCATCTTGCGGATCTAACAACAGACACCTTCAAAAGGGTGGGAGGCACACAGAAGCGTCAAGAACCAGTAGATGGAATTAAGCAGCTGATTTTATAGCCTTTCTTTTCTTCCCCTTTCCCTAAGCAGCTCTTCAAAGACAGCAAACTTGAGCAGCTGGAGCTTGCTGTGAAAGACCAATTCCACCCACCCACCCACTCACTACAGATCTGCCAGTTACCATTCAATTAGGCTATTTTAAATATTCCGGGTTTTGGGGGGTTATTTCCTACTTTCAAGATACGCCGGTGTTTGCGATAAAGCAAGCTGCTTGCAAGGGAGAGGGATGCTCGCATTCCAACCCCAAAGCCTCTCCCCTGCGCAATGCGCAGCTGGAGCGCCACTCTGCTGACAGGCAGGTGCTGTAGGGCAATACATCCCACACGAGCAGGCTGCCCTTAAAAGATGAGCGGTTGCCAACAGTCGCCAGACGCTGCTACGTAGAGCACTACGTAAAGTCTGTGGCTACAGAACTAGTGTCGCTTTGTCATGTTTTCACACGTCAGCATGGTACCTGTGCCCCTCGGTGGGTGACATTCACCCCGTAACTGCTGCACGGAGGGAAGGCAGCAAAATGGGTCAGAGCTTTGGCAGGGAGGGGGGTGGCCTGGGGGTTGGGTACTTTCTGTTTATCTTCTTGAAAAATATCCTTTTCACCGCAAAGAGGTGCCCATGCCAGAGCTCTCCAGAAACTGTTAATGCTGGCTCTCTCCGTGCCCTCCTTTCTGTGTCTGCGGCTCCCAAAGATCCCTGCGCTTGTAGCAGTTCCCTTGCTAGATCCCCGGATTAGGTGCTGGCAGCCTAAGGAGTTCTGCCCCTCGCAGCATTGTTTATTCATATTAGGCAGGTAACTTGTGTTTCTCACTTACTTTTAATTCAGCAAACTCAACCGTTAGAGGCATTGTATTTCCATTAAATGCCACGTCTGCCTGCCTTTCCAATCTGTTTCAAGGGCACTCGCCAACTGACAAGCCTCTCCTGAAAACACTGGCTGAAGGTATTTATTAGGAAACTAAACTGATTCCCTTTATTCAAAACACACTGTTCTGGGGAGAGGGGAAAAACATTACAAGCAACTTCAAGTAGTCCAGCCTGCCATATGAATGCAAAACAAGTTCATTGTATCACCACATCTCACGCATGCCTCCATCTTCACTTATATATATTTGGCAAAAAAAACATTCTTTAAAACGAGTTTCTTCTGTAACTGTATTTGTCTTTCGGTTCCAGGTAAATAAATTCTGTCCTGACTAGAGGCTCCTTAATGGTCGGAAAAGCAACCTCCGCGTATGCTGAACAAAAGGCGGCTGTGGCACTCTCTGGCTGGATATGTTCGGCTCCGATATAAATTTTCTTTCCAGCCGAGCCATCCATGAAACCGCAACTGCCGCTGAGACGCGATGCTGCAAGCCCTTGAAGTGTGCTGCACGTCGAAGGAGCTCTCACATTAATGGTTTAGTTATTTGCGGCTTTTTATCGAAAAGAACAGTTTCTCCTCCCGGCTTTTCCGCGGTGACAGCGGCGGCAGGGAACACACTTTGTACTGAGACCACCTGTCTGCAGAGGCCCCATTCACTGGTCTCCAAACATACGTTTAAAATGTTAATTGAACTTCAAGTAATAACCTCAATGGAAGGTTATAATTTAACAAACTCTGCAATAACAAATGTCTTCAGGCTACGCTCTCTGGAATGCCATTTTCTCCGTAGGTAGTTTCCCATTTTGACGCACACCAGAAATGATACACTAGCTGCTCTGAAAGTTGGCTTTGAGCGGCGCGGATTAGTCACTTCCCTCTTTTCTTTCCGCCAGCATTCACAAACACGCTGCTGTTCCTCTGGCCTTACGCAGAGCAAAACCCTTGTGCTACGAAAAAGACCCAGCTTGAGTAACTGGACAGAAGGTGGTTTCCTCACCTGTGTCTCGGTCCCGAGGGCTGGGCATTCGCTTACACCTAGTCTTTATTCACACTCGTCTCCTGCTCCAGGAGCAGCCCCTGGCCTAAAGCAAAGCCTTCCTTGTACTTCTATCTACACTAAGTTCAGCTCGCCCCAGTCTGTGCTAACCGATGGCATTTTCACAGCCAAGGGAAAGGACTCCACCCTTCCTCGCACTGCGACCCACGACTCCCCACTTCAGCGGTGTGGCTTCCCGACGGCAGCAGGGCTGCTCCTGTGCGAGAGTCTGGTTTGGGTGGTCTGGAAACACTGGTGCACACACGCGTAGCATTTTTTTTTATATACGATCGAGCTGCAGCGCGAGAACTGATGGAAGGGTGGGACTTTTGGGACAGATTGCAAGGATCTGAGGAAGCTCTATTTTTCACAACTATCACACAGTTACTTCAGAATTAAATACCCAATGGTTTGACCCGAGTATAAATCTTCAGATAAGTCCCTAAGTGTAAAAATGATCCTTTTCTAATATTGCGACTACTGGTACAAAAAAAATGAGTTACTGTGCCCTGTGAAGAATTACAAGGTCGCTACTGAGCATTAAATCAACGAGCCCGGCTGCCCGTCAGACCTCGTGCTGTAGCTGCGACAAACGGCCGTACACAAATTCACCCACCTCCCTTGGCAGCGGCTCCAAACCGGACTGTAACAGCCGAGGGAGAGCAAAGCTTCTCGCTTAGAAAAAGCCACATGCAAACACCAAGTTACGCTTGTTGTGAAGCTCGCTACCAGAACAAGCTATGTATACCGCAAGGGAGGTACGGGTATCCGCGCAGCTGATTTTCTCCTATATCAACTGAAAAAAAAAATTAAGGAGCTTTTTGGCCTTAAACCAGTCTGACATAAAGGGACATTTCTACTAAAGTAATTTTCTACCAGATTGTTCCCATTTCTGCAATATTTTAAAGCAGCATCTGTTTAGAAACTCTGTGACTTCTTTTGCCAGCACGTGGGGAAGTGGCAGCAGAACACGGCCCAGCAAACCCCCAGTTATCGGGGCCGATGGGGCAGCAAGTGAACCTAATAAAGCGACTCACAGCGTGGCAGGGAAAATGAAGAGGGGAAAATGAAACAAAATACGGAGCCAGCGCTGACTCTCATCAACCAAACACACAGGGTAGAGAGATAAGCGTGTGAGACTGAGCCACGGTGCTTCCAACACACCTGCAGGCAGGTGAGGGAATCCCAGCCTGGGCCGTCTGCACCAGAGAACGGAGCTGGCTTCACGCGCAACTGTGCAGCTGGCTAGTCCATTTTCTGCTCCTTTAATTAGAATGCAAAGCACTGGCTAAACGGTAAACATTTAATTAGATTTGCCTCTATGTTTCAATATTAATACAACACATGAAAAATACATTAAGAGGCAGCTAATTGGGGGCTCTCCAAAAGTAGCTGTAAACGAGCAATTATAATACAATTGGGGTGTGGTTCTCCAGGGACTGTCGTGGGACTGATGCTTTTTAATATTCCAGCCAAAGGTTTAGAAATTATTAAAAAAATCTCAGGCAATAAAAGAGGCAGATGACAGGGAGGCTGAAATCCCAGCAAATTACAGCAAGGAGCTGCCAGCATTGGAGGGTGAGCAGGCTGGCGGCTAAGCTGGAGTCGCTCACACCCAATGTCTTTCACACAGCCAAACGCAGGACTGTGGATTTCGGAATAAAGTGTGCAGGCTGCATTGGCTGGAAAACAGGGAGGCTCTAAACCACACAGACATCAGAACTGCCCCCATGCCAGGTTCAAAGGTAACAAAGGATATGATTTTCACTTCTGCAGGATGTTGGTTACATCGGTAATAAGCCGCTATTCGCACTTGGGTTCTCCCCTTCTAAAAGCACGTTGAAAAATACCGATATTTTACGCTGATGAGCAACTAAAACTGTTCTGGGGCTGCAAAGAAATTCCTCACTGTGAGAGACGCGAGACCTCCGCCTGTTCGGCTTATGAATGAAAGATCAGGACGGGAGCTGATGGCACGGTCGGTACATGCCATTTCTGCAGGAAGGTAATGCCGGCTACACCAGGGGGCTCTTTGAGCTAGCTGGAGAAGGTGCAACAGCATCTGCAATTGAAACCCGCGATCAAGTCAGAAATAAAGGCTCTTAGTATTATTTCTTTTACTACTAGGGAAGTAAGGAGCTCTTTGAGGGACAGCTGCACTTCTGCAAAGCTTCAGACCAGAGCACACAGAGGACCAAGCCCCGCACTCACCCATCCCGTGCCTGGGAGCTCCAACCACGCCGGGGCTGCTTCTGAAACTCCACCATGGGTTAGTTAGGAAAGGTCCTGAGCTCAACACCAGGCAAGAAGATGATGCTTCGGGGCCTCTGCATACAGGAAATCAGACCTAATGATGCTTTGAGGCTTCTTTTGCCCTTGAAAAAAAGATCTACGAATCAACAGGTAAAAAAGAGGGAAGGCATTTTAAAGCTGTGCTTCCCTTGAATACATCATGGGATTTACTGAACGACGGCACACACGCCTCTCCTGCCCATGTGTCATGTAACAACATAGGAGCTCTGCACAGATCAGAACTTGGGGGTTTTTACACGACCAGGTGCAAACATGGGGAACATCTCCCTGCTGGGG
>WEIS01054560.1:0-16971 GCA_013389965.1 Todus mexicanus
GTTTCCCATCTTTCCCTGATGCAGAGTAACCACAGACAACACACAGACAAAATCACCCTAAGGAGTTCAGCTGGAGCAAGCAGGGCAGATGCTCCAGCAGCGAGCAGCCTGAGCTTGAGGTTACATGGGGTGACATCTTAAAAAAAAAAAGAAGTATCTCTTATCAGAAAAGTATTAATTTAATTTACATTTCTTTCAGTCCATTCTGAAGTTGTTTTGGGAAGCAGGGACACCTCCATCTTTCCAAACCAAAACATTTATTTGGGGAGGTTTTCCCTGTTATTTCTATTTTTGGAGGAAAATTGCAGATTTCCATGTAAAAAATACTTCACTTCATGTAGCCTCTCTCTTGGCTCTGATTTTCTACCATCCTTAACTCTTTTTGTCCCTGAAAATGAGGGAGGTAAACAAGCAGAAAAACAACATGATCCCTGGTACCAAAATAGACTTTTTTTCTTTAATAGTTACCGGGATGAAACAGAAGATGGAAGGCTTTATTGATTTCCATATGAACATTTATCACCATGTATTTGAGTTTTTATCTTTTCATGGTAGTAGGTTTTGGTTATATGGTTCTTCTTCTCAAAGTACTTCCCAAAACACTTGCTTTCTTCCTTACAATTTTTTGCTTTCACCTCTTACTTCCTCCAGATGATGCCACAGACAAGGACCTTTCCGACCTGGTCTCTGAGATGGAAATGATGAAAATGATTGGGAAGCATAAAAACATTATTAATCTCCTCGGTGCCTGCACTCAGGACGGTAGGTAGCAAAGGACCCTGGTGTTCCTAGGGCCATGGGAGGCTCAGGTTTGACTGTCCCTTCTATATAATTGCTGACTGGATGCCTGAAACGTCCCAGATGAGATTTCAGTGGTCGGCTGTTCCTCCACTGAATGCTGATGTGCTTTTGCTTGCAGGACCACTCTATGTGTTGGTGGAATACGCATCAAAGGGGAACCTGCGAGAATACCTCAGGGCACGTCGCCCACCTGGCATGGACTATTCTTTTGACACCTGCAAGCTGCCTGAGGAACAGCTGACATTTAAAGACCTGGTTTCCTGTGCCTACCAGGTGGCCCGGGGCATGGAGTACTTGGCATCTCAGAAAGTGAGTTGAGAAACCTCATTTGGTAGAAGCGTTGGTCAGACCCGTGTGTTCAAAGGCATGCAATGCTGTGTTTGTGTGTAGGACAACCTCAGGCAAAGCATTGCAGGCTTCTCTGTTTAGAAAGCAGATTTTTCCATTTGAAGTATTTCAGGGGGTTTTGCTGGAAGCTTCATCTGTGTACAGAAGTTCCCGTATGCTGGCTGCATCCATGAACTGTGCAGCTGGACAACCCTTGCTGTCACCTGCAGGCCCATTAGCATCCCTAAAATGCATACAAAAGCACAAACAACCCAGACCTTGGTGTCTGTCTTCAGCAATTCATCCTCTGCCAATTGTAGATGTGAGATCCCGAGGCTCAGGCAGCAGCTCAGTCAGGAGCTGCGTGCACCCCATCCTCCCCTCTGCCTTCTGAGATTGGTGAAGTTGGGGAGCACCCACAAGGAAGCTGAGATCCTGGGTATAGCACACATATCTGTGGCTGTCACTAGCATGTATAGGCTCAGTGGGAGCAGAGCTGGTGGTGGCTTTGGCTTGATACATGGCCATGCCCAGGATGCTCCCTGGGGAGCACTTTGCTAGCACTGAGCCAGCTGCTGCATTTGCTTGCATCATACCCTGGGACTAATCCTGATTTACCCTGACATCAGCAAGTGGAGAATCAGGCTTTGGGTTCACAAAAGCTGGCGTGACCTCTTTTTGCAGGCTGGGAGCACTATGGCAAGAGCAAGTTCAGCTTCACATGTCAGATGTGTTGATGTGTTCATCCTGTGACTGCAGTTCAGGGTGGATGGTTTGTGGCAGCTTTAAACTCCCTTTCTGCACAGTGCGGGCTAATTTAGCTTCTTTCTCAGTTAACAACTATGATGGATTTTAGATGTATTGAGGGTGTCTTAATGTGAGGGGTTTTTTTCCTTCAAACATCAGCCTGCACTCCTCTTCCTGGAGGAAGCAGGGCAGAAAGACAGCTTCACGTCCCAGTAGGCACCCACAGAAGAGGAGGGTTGGATTTTCATCTAGGCATCCCTTTTGGAGAGAGAAGACGTGTGGCTGTGTCAGCACTGAGGCTGATGATTAGGTGTTGCTAAGAGGTGGCTCCCACCGAGCATGCATGATGGGGCGGTGACACAGAAAGTGAGGAGTTAAGCAGTGCCCACAGCTTTATGAGCTTGGGAGTCAATGAAACGGCAGCTCATAAACCGCGCGGTGTTGTTGGTTCCAGGCGCGAGCAGCTAACGAGCCCTTATTTATTGACTTGCTCACCTTTCACAGTGCATTCATCGAGACTTGGCAGCCAGGAACGTGTTAGTCACTGAAGACAATGTGATGAAAATAGCTGATTTTGGCCTTGCTAGAGACGTTCACAACATTGACTATTACAAGAAAACCACCAATGTAAGTACAGAGCTGCCAAGCACACACAGTTCTCCTCCTGGCAGGGAACTCAGTCATTCTTGCACCAAGTGGCCCTTATGCCACATCTCCCTTTCTGGAGGGGCTTAGGAGGAGGAAACCTGCTGGTGGCCTCACTTAGTGGGGGACTGTAGATAGGCTCATCCCAGGAGTCCACTCACCATCCATTTCTTCCTGACAGGTACTGCTGCTGCTAGCAGCTGGTTGTGAGGTCTCAGCTCTTGTCAGGAGGCTTTAGACAAATAGGAACCAAGGTGGTTTTTTACCAAAGGGGAGTGGAACCCTTTCTAGTCTGCTCCACTGCTGTTGATAAAGGTCCCAAGAAGCCAATTTCTGTCCCACCAGAGCCCTTGACAGAAGAACGTCACTTTTTGTATACATGGAGCTACCTGGCTGTCATGCATTTCTCTTTCTCTTTGACAACTGAGCTCTTTGACTCCGCTGGCAAGGGTGAGAAGATGGTCCCAGACAAGGGCCAAGTTCCAGAGTCACTTATATTTTCTGTAGAGATGAATTTATGAGTGAAGGGCCTGTGTCTTGATTCAGAGCCCTGCAGCAGATGTTGAGCTCTGAACAAAAGCTGCAGCTACAAGTGTGGAGATGGCAGTGGAAGAGATTGAGGGCGTTGCAGAACCTGAGGGCCTTGTGATTGCAAGGGGACTAGATGCCCAGGCAGTTCTACGAAGCCCACCATGTCCATCCTGATGCTTTCCAATATCATACCAGAAGTCTTTCTTAATTGGCAGGATTTCTTAATCAGAAATTAATAAAATTTCATGGGATTTTAATCATAGATCAGATGGATTTTCCTTGTTTGAGCTGTTGGGACAGCTGAGAGCATAATCCCATTTGTGCATCCTGCATCTCTGTTTATGTCCTCCACTGGGTCAGAAGAGGACAAAGTCCCCCCATAGAGAAATGATGCCTCAAACACAAAGCAGTCCTTTCTGACTCCCTCCAGGGGCCAAGCAGAGCCCCAAAGAGTTATGATTAATCTGGTATTTCTCATCGCATGTCTCTCACATGTGACAGCCCATGTTTATGACTCTTATATATGATGTTGTCCTGGAAAGCTGGGAACAGGCCTCCTCCTTTAGCCTCCAACAGGATCGGGATATGATTCTTAGAGGATTTGGCCCTTGCCTTCATTCTTGGAAGTTTCCCTTCAAGTTTAACCTAAGCTGGATTTGGACTTGGAATCAAATTGCTTCTTCCAACCAAAGAGACGGAAAGTGTTGTCCTGTGCTCTGCTGCAGAGCTCGCTGCATTTCTGAGCAATGGATGCTGTTCCCATGCAAAGCTTTAGATGCTCTGATACGTTAAACCTGCCTTGGCAGGGTAACACAGTCCTCTGCAGAGAGCATTTACTCCAGAGATTGTCAGCGAGGATCCAGGGATCAAACGCTCTAATCTGTTTATATGTGGCCACTGCTGCTTTGCTCAGTGACCGGGAAGGCAGATGTGGTTGTTAATGAAAATGTTTCAAACTGGATTAGAAAAGAAGATTCAGATGGTGCCGTTGTGGCTGGGGGAATATGCTGATGGGATGTTCCCATTGTCTTCCTAATTACAGGGTCGGCTGCCTGTGAAATGGATGGCTCCAGAAGCCTTGTTTGACCGGGTCTATACTCACCAGAGCGATGTGTAAGCATACCCCATACCTGCACTTTTTAAAAAAATAAAAGGACAGAGAAATCAATGCCTATAGTATTTTAAAGACGGAACAGACTGCTAAGCACAAGCAGGGCTCGTTCGCTGCTGGAGTGCCTGGGTATGCAAAAGCAAAGGAATCAGTTCCAAGCTGCAGCTTTGCACACGTGGTTTTATTTTACCGTTATCTAGTTGCTTTCATCTGAGGATCTCTAGTGAGCTGCTGAAAAATTATTGGAAGGCAGTCAGGTATTTTTTATCTAGTTTATAGATGAGGTGATTCATCCTACAGTCAGAAAAATTCTATGCAAAAAAAAAACAAACCACAAAAAATGCTTTGCAAAAAAAAAACAACAATTACCCTCAGCTTCCTCCACGTTTTGCCCCAGACAGTTACGCTTCCATTGAGCACATGGGATGAGGTTGAAATGTTCTGTCTGCTGTTAGTAGACCTGATCACAGAACAATCAACAAAAAAAAATTTCTCAAGATTAATTTTGCTGCTTAATTTATGTGCTTTTATGTTTCTTAATCCTATCTTGCCCGTTCGGGTGCCTCTGCACGGTAAGCAAACAGCGGAGCCCACGTTCTGTGTCACTTGGAATCCCAGCTGAATCCCAGCTGAACTTTGCAAGGGCTGTGGTAGCTCAGCGTGCACACAGTCTTTTTTATTTCAGTATTTGGCTGGTAATGGCATTTCTACTGTAATTCAGCAGCCAGCCTGCCTGCTCCTTGTGGCTCGCAGCTTGCAGTTGGACAAATGAATCTTTCCTATTTCTCTATTTTTCACATACTTTGGCTTTTATTGATCTTAAATCATAGTTTCCATGCTTAGGTAATGCTGCAGCAGACACGACAGATAAATCAAAGCTAGAGAACAGGAGAGCAAGCGCGCATGAAAGCGAAGCAGAGACAGATAATCCCTGTTTTTAAAAAACAAGTGAAGAAGGCAAAAGATATTTTTGAAAAAGAGGACTTTTAACCAGAGCACAGCTGCAGGACTGGAGTGTGTAACATTAGTGCTCCGCTGATTTTTGTTGGGGTATTTTTCTCCCAGCTTGGCCAGTGAAATGAGTGTTGTAACAAGCAAGTTTTGGTATCAGCTTGCACAATTAGTGGCCTGTGGTTCCAAGCCTGCAATTCAGTGAAGCTGTGCATGAATAATTTGATTTGTTCCATTCAGTGGAGCTGGTGGAAGACCTAACAAAGAGCTGGGGGTGATAGATGGGCTGTCACCTATCTGATTAAATGCTCATTTCAATTTCAGACTTGGTGCCTGGGATTTCTTTGCTATTGAGTTGGATCAGCAGAGATCTCCAAGTAACTAGTAAAAATGGCCTAGGCAATTAGTCATGCTATTGATGACTTTGTTAGCTATGCATGGCTGCACAGAAATAAAGCCGAGTCGGGGGGAGGGGATATGGGGGGGCTTGGAAAAAAAAAAACAAACCCTCATTGAATTTTAAAGATCTTTCTTTGGTTTCCAGCTGGTCTTTTGGAGTGCTACTATGGGAGATCTTCACTTTGGGAGGGTCTCCATACCCGGGAATTCCCGTTGAAGAACTCTTCAAGCTCCTGAAGGAAGGCCATCGAATGGACAAACCTGCAAACTGCACCCATGATTTGTGAGTATGTGGTGTGAGGGTGATCTCCTTACCCCATTTAGCCTTCCCTCTGTGGCAAAATGCCACTCTAGGCAATGGTTTGAGTTGCTGGGACATCCCCACTGTGAGATTGTGAGGCCATCTCCAGCTAGACTCGTCCACCCCAACTCATTCTGGCTCAGCCCAAAACTGCTGAGAGACATAAAACACATGCTCTCATTTGGCAGGTGGCAGTTAGGGGTGTAGCTTTGGTGTGTCATCTTCAAGCCAGATCCTCCTCCTGCTTTGAGAGCATGGACACGCATGACATTATCAGTAATGTGGCTCCACGAAACCTTCCTCCTCCCAGCTGGCCATGCACCAAGGCCATCACAGCTGAAGATGTGTTTCACCGTTCTCTCAGGCAGTTTGAGGATGGGTGGGCAGGCGGGTGGGTGCCGCTTAGCCCCACCGTGGGTGACAATCCCTTCTCACGCAGGTACATGATCATGCGGGAGTGCTGGCACGCTGTCCCCTCGCAGCGACCCACCTTCAAGCAGCTGGTGGAAGACCTGGACAGGGTCCTCACCGTGACGTCCACCGATGTGAGTATGGTGGGGTGGGTGTGGGGAGGGGGTCGCTCATCCCCAGCGAGTGGCACACAGCATTGATGGGCCTGTCGTCCTGGCAGGAGTACCTGGACCTCTCAGTGCCCTTTGAGCAGTACTCGCCAGCTGGCCAGGACACCCACAGCACCTGCTCCTCGGGGGATGACTCGGTCTTTGCACATGACCTGCTGCCTGATGAGCCCTGCCTGCCCAAGCACCCCCCTTGCAACGGCGTCATCCGGACGTGAGGATCCCCCAGACGGAAGGACGGACAGATGGACGGGTGGGCAGCGTGCCCATGGAGGCGCAAATATGGGGCGCCGAGGATGAAACCGTAGCGAAGGATCTTCCAGTGGAACTGAGTGCTGGTGCCCAGAGATTTGTGTTGTTGTTGAGCTGTTCAGGGTAAAAAAGAAAAAAATTAACTTTTGGGGGGTTGTTGGTATTTTTGTTTTGTTTTGGGAGTTTTTTTGTTGTTTTTTTTCCTGTTTGCTGTATAAAAAGTCAAGAAGCACTGTTCGGCCTGAAGGAACTAATCTCTTGCCAAGATGATCTATCATATATGAATTTTTTTGGTTTATTTTTCATTTTTGGTTGGTTTTTTGGTTGTTTTTTGTTTTTTGGTTGTTTTTTTTTTACTAAGCAGAATGTTGAACCTAGGGGGGAACTGACCTCCCAGCCTCCGCGCTTGCATTTCGAGTGCCAGAGTAGCCGTTCTGTGCCTGCAATACGAAGAAGAGAAAAACAAAAATATCTTCCTTTTTTAAAAAAAGAACACAAACACACAAAAAAAGTGTAAAGAATGTAGAAATTCTTTGCTTATGCAATCTGTACATGAACCTTTTTGGTGGAGCTGAAAAGCCACGTTGCCTGCAGGGATTCATATATATTTATAAAAAATATCTATATTTTTGTTGTCGTCGTTTTTATAGCTTCATGATCGTACTACCCAGCTACACAGAAGGAATCCTCTTTGGAAGAAGAAGAAAAACAATTAAGTGAAATGCAAATCATCATGGAGAAAGGAAAAAAAATTAAAAAAATAAAAAGAGACGGTCAAGTCACCTGAAATGTCGACGCTTTGGCCGAGCTCGGTGGCCACTGGCCCTTGCACTGGGCTGGGAGCGATGGGGCTGTGCCGAGGCGGGAGCAGACCCTGGGGACGAGCAGACACCCAGCAATGGCTGTGGGGGTCCCCAGGGGAGAGAGGAGAGCATCACCCATTCAAGAGCAGCGAGGGATCTGCTTCCTGGGTGCCCACATGGCATCTCAAACTACGTCTTAATCTTTGGGAACAGATGTTTTGGAGGAAAAAAAAAAAATCTCATTTTTTGGAGTCTGCGTATTTTTGTTTGCCAGGGGTGAGTGGGAAGGGAGCAACTCCTCCATCCATCCACCCCTCGATGCCAGCGATTTGGCTCCATCTACGTGCAGTGACTAGGAGAAAGAAGTTACGGGTACCTGTAGGCAAGAGCCTTTAACTTATATCAAAAAGGTTTATTCCAGAGAATCTGTGTATATATCTATAAATATATCCTGTATATATATAAATAAATATATTAAAACAACAAAAAAAAGAATGTATAATACTAATGCAACATAAAGCAGTACTGAGAGAGAGTCTCAAAATATGAACATTGCAATCTAGGATATACTGATCTGGGCGAAAGAGATTTTGTTTGTTTGTTTGTTTTATATCTTCACAGTTTTGTTTTAAAAATTGTACCTTAACATGTATATTTGTAAAGTTATTTATAGACATTAACATATCTGTTCATCGGTTTAAATAGCGTAGCGTTACTGTAAACTTTAAATTTCACCGAGCTTAAGGGTGGTTTCTTTTTTTTTAACTTATTAAAAATGGAGAAAAAATATATTAATCAAGTTTTTCTTTCGTGTTTATGGGAAATATTGAAAGAATGTATAGATGTACAGTCCTTTAACAAATTACATTTAATGTTATAAATTTATATATATATATGTATTCATTTAAAAAAAAAATTAGTTTATCCTGGATTGCAGTGAGCAAAAGGTAAGTTTATTTTTCAACACATCACCAGTGGTTAAACCAAACAAATAGCAGCAGAGAGAGATGATTTTTTACATATTTCAGAAAAACAAGGCCAAGAATTCTTCCATCAGTTTAACCACTGTGCGTTAAGGGGGTGTGGGTGTTTATTTTTCTATTTTCAAATGAAGGTATTCTTTGTGGTCGATTTAATAGCAAATGTGCAGCAAAGCGAAATGTTGACTTTGGATGATGCGGGGTCAAATTTTTTTTTTTATTTCCCTTTTGCCAGTACTGTTGTATTTTGGGCTTCAGAAATGCCATGTGAGCGAAACAGCAAGAAGAGTGATGCTGTTTGCAGGAGAGGCGCAACGACTGCCTATTTCTTTTGCGTCTACACGTTGGAAAATGCCAGCGATGCCTGATTTTCTCTGTTGAAAATGCTGTGCTGGTTTGTTCCTCCATGTCAGGCAGCTCTTTAAAAGCATGGGAATGAGCTAGGGAATTTTAGTGTGGATCAAGCTGACAAGGGGGGATATTTGGGCCTGGTTTGGTTGTTTGGGGGTTTTTTGTGGGTGGGTTTTTTTGTCCAGAAGACTTTACTACCACGAAGAAGAAAGGCAAATTGCATCCTGAATTCTTTCCATTTTTCTCTGGTGCATATTACATATCAATGTTTCAGAATAACAGGATGACAGCATCTCATTTTAAGTTTTTTTTTTTTTTTACTTCTTAGAGCCACAAAATCCTTATCCTAAAATAAATAATTTATAGTTTGAGGTTACTTCAGTGGAAGTTTGGGAAGGTAGATTTCTATAGAAATTTTTGTTTTGTTGGAATAAAAAAATGAATTTTTTGGTATTTTCTTACAAATGTCTGCTAATTGTGTACATTCCATGTACTGGAAGCATTAAGTTTTCCTGTACTGAAAAAAGAAAATGTACAAAACTGTGCATGATTTCAAATGTTACTAGATATTATAAATATATATATAATTTATTGAGTTTTTACAGGATGTATCTGTTGTAGACTTGTTGACTTTAACATTTCTTATTCAATGCTTATATAGTTTTATAGCCTGGACTATTATCTTTAAAAGCTTAAAAGAAATTAAAAATTCCAATTTTGTTACATTTTATACAGTCGATGTTACAATCCACAGGTTTGCATAGCGTGATTTTTTCAATGAGCAACTGTTCAGTTTATTTTAATACTGTATTTCTGTGCCTGACAGCTGCAGCTGTCCAAGGTGTGAGATGAACACTAAATAAAACTGTTCTGCTTTTGTTAACATGGCAAACTTACTTTTACAGAAAATAAATAAACAAGTTGTTAAATTTTGGGATTTATTCCCAGTTGTGAGGGTCCTTTCCAAAATCAAGGCTTCAAGGCTCTGGGGCTTGTAGTGCCAGGAGGGTTAATTTTTTTATAGTGCTGCGTTGCAAATCCTGGCCAGCGCGGGTTTTATATATATAAAAAATCTATAACAATTTTGGTTTAAGGGCAGTATTGCAATTTCTTTGTTAGTGGATATATTTATATCCACATAATATATGGTGTGCATGCAGGTATGGAGGTGTTTATGCCATGCTCTCATACAGGATTAAGCAGTACCAGTAGCACAGGGGCAGGAATTGCTCGTTAAACCTCTGTTAAGAAATTTAATCCAGACCAGGATGTCTCCCAGCATGATGGTGGTGATGCCCACAAGATTGTACTCAGCCCTGCAGATGCCTCTGGAGGTGCAAAGTCCACAAGAGGAGCCCACCTCTAGGGAAGGGACAAGGTGGGAGCATCAGTGGAGTTACCCAGTGTCTGGTGGGATGGGCACAAGGGACTTGATTCTGCCCAGTTCCCAGGGATCGAGGGGAGACCAAGTTTAGCTTCAGCTTTGCAGCAGTTGGGCAAGGGAGTTCAGTTAATCCTTGTTGCAGGTGATGCGGGGGGATATTTCAGTCCCAGTGGGCCAATTCTACCATCACTTCCATATAATGTTAATGGATTCCTACAAGTGATCCTGTTAAACTGCAACCTAGACACTGATTTTTTCCGTGCAAGTTACCTGTCTACTTATAGCCTGCCTACAGTAGCACGTATTTGCAGTTTTAAGTAGCTGGGCACAGGAATCTGTGTATCTGAGCAGGTTACGTCTGCAGCACTGGGACTGGCCCCACCACTGTTACATCCTAGTAGAATTTAATAAAAAATAATAATAAAAATGACATGATTTTGAGGTAATTTCCTTGCCATTGTAAGAAAAACACTTCTTTTAGCACTACTGAGATTCATTGCCTCATGGAAAAGGAAGTCTCGCTGCCTGGACTGGGTTGTTTCCATGTTTAAGGACATCCTCATGGCCTACCCCAGCAGGAGCAGCATGGGCCAGGGCCTGGCCATCCAGGGCTGTAGAGTGCAGCTAAATGGCCTTTTGCTGAGTCATGTGGAAATGGTTTTTCATCATAGCAGAGTGGTGAGGATGTTGTCTACCGTGTGCCGCCAGGACTTGAGAAACAGGAGAAAGATGGATCTTTTTACAGTTAGCTGTAAAGTGTAGCATACCCATGCTTTATAGATCCCAAAAAAAAGTCCTGCAAGCACATAGAGAGAGCACAGAAGCCCAAGTCTCAGAGGCAAAGCTCCATCCTGGTGCAGTGGTTGACCCACATATGGAGCTGGTGTGATGTTTGCTTTCCCTCTTGGGTTGCATGATGTCATTCTTCCTTTGCTGCCCTTCACCCGCAGCCGTGTTTGCTTGTGGGTTAGGGAGGAGGGGATAATATTTTGCTTCAATTACCCAACAATACAGCCAGTTCTTAGCTGAGGATGAATATTTGGCTGCAGTGTGTGATGTGCATTGAGTAACGTGCAAAACAAATCAAGGAACATTTGCAAAGCTTCTCGGTTGGGCTACATCACTGAGCAAATGTCCCACCGCTGGTCGTCCTCCCATTCGGTGGCCACAGCCTTCCACCCAAACCATGTGCCCTTTCCACATGAAAGAGTTATTTTTCAAAGCAGAGCAAATGTCTTTTTTCCTCTGTGGGTGACTACAAAAATAGGGCCTTACACTGCCCCCGTGACCTGTTTCATAGCAACATTGAAACAAATTATTAAAACCATGATTTATTTTTTTAATGTGTTCCCATTGGTCATGGCTCCATGGTGAGACAGGGAGGACTTGGCAAAAGGAAGAGAAGACTGAAGCCCTGCAGGGGTCAGTAAGAGATGGCAACTAGAACTAAAATAGCAAAGTTTCCTCATGGCTGGTGCCATTTAAAACTCTTGAAGGAGGTGTCTCCTGCTGGTGGACAACTCGGAGCCAGTTCATCCCTCCCAGAGGTTACATAAGCTTCAGAAAGGGAATATAGAGATGTGGATTGTGTTGACGTGAAAAAGGGATATAAAAAGATGAATGATGGATTTGCTCAACATCACAGAGCTACTAGCAATGGGAGGACATGACGGAATGGCCAGAGATGCCAAGACATGAAGTGTTTTTATGACTTCACAGCCCACAACCATGGGCTCACCAAGAGACAAGGATTTGTCACTCTTGCCTGTATCTTCTTCTTCCACCACCTTCTCAGCCACACTAGCTCTAAGCATGGTTTCACTTTCTCATGCCTCTGATTTACTTTCTCTGTTTCATCACCATCATGTTGTTTTTCACAAGCATCATCTTGGGTGTACGCAACATGTCAAGAAGAAGAAGCATCGAGCCCTGCCCCAAACAAGATTATTATCTAAAACCAGGAAAGAAATCAGTGTCCTAGTGCATGGTGATATAATCAACTCTGAGCCCTGCAGGGACATTTGTGCCCACACTCACCGCTGTGTGATCAGCTCGTCTGTCTGGTGTCCGCTAAAGACAAGACCCTGTCCCAGGCCCATGTCTGGCAGCATGCAGGAGTAGGAGTTGGGGGAGGAAGATATGCACGCAGGAGAAAGATTATTTTACCAAATATGCAAGTGGGTTTGGCCAGGAATGATTTTGCTAAAGGTCAAAGTCTGCATGCATCACCAACCAAACATGACTTGCTCCAGGTTCCTCACCAGTGCCAACAAAAGTGCCTTTGCCATCAAGGAAGAAGGACCCCAGCTGGAAGGGGAGAGCAAGGAGAAGGGGCAGAGTCAGGTGCATCTTCCAACCAAGGACTGCATTCAAATAGGCATGGTCACCAAACGCGATCAGTGAAAGGAGGAGGAAGTTCTGGACCAGCAGAGTTAGGTACCTCCACACCTCCAGGGCATTGGGGTGCACTCCCTACGCATTCGGTCAGAAAATCAGGCAGCAGAAACGAAAACTGACACTGGGCAGAACAAGATAATGCCATGGATAATCAGCACACAACCTTTCCAGTGGCAACAACCCCTGGTTAGCTGTTATTACTGGCATTTAGCTAAATGCCAATGACCACTGGCCTCAGAGGCGACTGCCCCACCCTCTGCATGCTCTTGGACATGCTAGATTTGGACAGGGGTGGAAGGTGGTACCACTGCCCTACATCAAAGGCAGGCACTGCGTTTGGGTGCAATCCACCCTAAGCCTGCATTACCATGGATGTTAGGGCAATCAGAGACTGCTAGGTTAATGTTACAGACTGTATCAAAGAGCAGGTTGCAAGCAGGGACAGAGAAACCTGTTACCACATACTGACAAGACTTCTTGGGAGAAGTTAAACTTGAAGTATTGATGGCAGAAAATCAAGGCTGAGAAAGGCAGTATATAATATAGCACATCCCCTGAAGACTCTACTAGACTGGTAAAACCGGGGGGAAAAAAAAACAACACAACAAATTCTTACAAACCCTCACTGAAATTGTCTTAAGGAGGTATCAGCTTTGGACAGTAACTTTGCAATCCAAAGTGATCACAGCCTTAGCAGATATAGCACGAAGTTCTGTGGAATATTGTTATCATGTTGTCTTGCACTGTTGTCACGCTCATCCACACCTGAAACAGCTGCCTGGATGACCAGGATAGATCTATCAGCTTGCAACTTTCCCAGAAGCCACCACATTTGCTTTATGAGATCACCCTGGTCCTATCAAAAAGGCCTGAGCTCAGTCCTAGAGAAATCATTTCGTGTCCTTCCTGGGTAGTAGCACAGGTATCTTTTTCTTCCCAATATAGCAAATAACTTCCATTAGATACAGATCTAGTCTGCTCAGTAAAGCAGAAAACCCATTTGTTGGTTCCAACTAGTGCTGATTTTTCCACTTCCACATCAGTAATATGGAAGAGGCAGAAGAATAAATCTTTCTCCCAAAGTAAAAATTAACTAGACTTTGTAGAAGTTATTTTCAAGCATACCCTGGGATTAATCCTGCTTTAGTAGTAATTGACTGGTGATCTCTTGTTACTGCAAGAGAGAGAGAGAGGTCTGGTTTAGTCCTCTTGTGCCTCCCTGCAGCATTTAGCTCCCTCAGCCATTTCTGTCCAGCAGAAGGTGGCAGACTCACAACTGATGGTGCTCAAGGCCATTCTGGAGGAACAAATTCAGTGACCACTAATAGGGGCTCATTGCACGCCTCCATTACAGGGTCCCGAAACAATCACCTTCCTGTCCTGGAGTGACACATACACATCTTCCACATGGGAAGAACATGCACTCAAGCGCTGACATAACATGGATGATGCCAACCTCACGGTCACTGTGCACCACCATGAGGTCTGAGCTGTTGGATGAGATCAGCTCTTTTATGCGCCTAATTGATTCAATTTGGCCAGTGGCTTTTCAGGACTCCTAGTTCTTTGCCAGTCTTGGGTTTACCTAACACAGTCTTCTCGGGATGTCTTTTCTCATTTTATGTCAATGAGGAGTAGTCTTCTCTCAGCAGACAGCAGCCTGGTCTCCACTGCACACCACCTGGTCCAGCCAAGGGAACTACAGTAGAACTTTATCTACATGACGATGGACTTGAGCCCTTAGCAAATGGTGGAATAGGCATTGCAGAACATATCAGCAGAAAGGCACTGAGATGTTTGACTGGAGTGGTGGTGGTAGGTCATAGGCTGGACTCAACGATCTAAGAGGTCTTTTCCAGCCTTAATTATTCAATGATTCTATGAGAGGGCAGTAGGAGAAGAGCAGAAATGAGCACATGGATGGTGAAAGCTGAGTCATGTTCAAAAGAGGAGGGAAAGAACCAAACTGCCAGATGGTTTCCTAAGAAAGATGCAACACCTTTCCAGGTACTTATGAGTTCACACACTAGGAATGTGATGCTGTCACAAAGGGACACTCATTTACAGCCCACAGATGGGAATTTCAAAGGTGTGGCAGTCCAAAAGCTGTCTCAAAGCTCTTGTTATACAAACAATTCAGATTTCTGGTGATTAGTCTTCCCTGGATAGAAATCATGCAGCCAACTCTAACCTACACAAGAGATGGAGGAAGTAAATGTTAGGACTGACTGATCTGGGCATTGTAAAATGCATTTGTGGAAATGACTTAGTAGATACATTCCTGCCTAATGCTTCTGTTGACTTGCACATGAAAAAGTTCTGCACATACCTCCCAAAGGCGTTTATGGTCAAACCCTTGGAGAACACCAGGAAAATCCAGAATTGGAGCATCTTAATGGTACCATGCAGAATACCACTCTTGGAAAAAGCCATTTCACTCAGAGTTAATCCCACCGGCTCAGCCTGGGGTGTATAAACACCCAACTAATACAAATCATTTGCCAAGTAGCCCTTCACAAACTACCCAAGGAAATATTCATACCCCAACAGGAGAAATGACAAATGCCTGAAAATTAGGTAATGCCTTTGCAAGTATTATCACCTTCCAAATAACCCAGGAGAGAGAAAGACAGGTTGTGCAATACAGCCCTGATGACCAGGGTCTTTCATCTGGCAAGGCAACCACCGAGGTCTGGAACAACTATACTCAGCTCCTGAGCAGCACAGATAAAAAAATGCAGATAAATGCTACTCATGTTGTGTGGCTGATGCTAAACAATCACCAAGATCCAGAGAGATGTGCTGGTCTTAAGCTGAAAGTGAGGCAAGTAAAGGAGCTTCCAGCTCTCAGTGTACAGGCTGAGCAAAGATGTTTAAGGTAGGTGAGTGGAGCTAACCAAGCTCTGGACCTCCTCCAGCCCAGTAATAGCAAAAAAAAAAAAGGTGTTTCTGCTAAGATGAGTATCAGTGGAGAGTGCAGGCCAGTGTTCCTGGTGGGCATCACTCTTCTTTTCTCTGCAATAGTGGGTCATGGTTTTTCACCTGTTAGTTAACAAATACATAGCTAGTAATATATAGTTATATCTATATGCTTTCTAGTTACAATTTTGGGATGTGAAGTGTTCTACTGTTAGGTAAATACTCTGGGAAAATGGATACTTTTATTACTGCTTACTAGTTTTATTGACATTCACTACTGAGATGGATAATTCTGTCTTAAACTGGAGGAAGGTTTAGATGGGCTGAAACATTTTGGGTACCTTTTCCTCCTTCACCTATGCCCCCTCTAATTAGCTCATGATGAGATTTTTCATCAAAAGGGTCTCAGAGCACAGGAGGTACATGAACACTTGTGCCACGTTTTAGCTTTTTTCCAAATTATTGCCTATTTGTGAAGATCACTTTTTTTTTCTCTTCTTAAAAAAATAAACAGGAGTTAAGAAATCTGAGTCAGTGGGAGCCTTTCGATGCCGAGTCCATTTCACACAAAGCCCAACTATCAGCTTTCACTCTTTGAGAGTGATTTTAATGACAGTTTCAGGAATTAGGTTTGCAAAAGCAAGCTGTTACTGGATATTCAGAAAACTGAAAGGTAAGTGCTGTATTCATTACAACATTACAACACTGTGTTGGCACAGAAATAGTTACGACTTTTCCACCAACCTTATACTTAAATATAGAATTCAAGAAATTTTTACAAGGTAGAGAAAGGGTAAGAAATTATTGGCAAAAGGGGTGGTTCTGAGGTTACAGAACCCGAAATAATTGTGGTTGGTTGACCAAAAGCTAGTTAATTTTTCTAAATGTGCCACAGTCCTCATGTATGTGGTACTAACTCAGACTTGTCTTGCCCAGATCAGTGTATCACACAGATTTTATGAACAAGGAAGAATGTAAAACAGTATGAGCCCAAGGAGAGTGAGCAGCTCTCCAAACAGGAGAGACTCACCATTAAAGCCAACCTTAAGAAACCATATAAAATGGCATCATTTTATTCGGCAAAGTGTCCTGCAAAGCCAAGGAAGGTTTGCTTGTGTGGGAGTGACTGGAGAAGTAAGGCCTCTATGCGTGTATGAGCTTGTAGCACAGGTTAGAAAAACAGTTGTTTATGCAACATTAAAGTTGAGCAGTGAAGCAGTCAAGCAATGCACTGTTAGGGTTGAATTCCCAGGTGTAATCTTGCTTCCCAGTACTTAAGTGTCAGCAATAGTGGCTTTGCACATCAATATGTCTCCGTGCAACAGGCAAAATCCATCAAATATACCATAACTGGGGTTGTTCAGTGACAAACCAACCTGTGATTATCTTGCAAGGGGGAAAAAAAATAAAATTAAAAAAAAATAAAACCCCAATGCTTTAATTTGATGCTTCGCCATCCTTACAACCCCACGTTTTGCTGTCAATCTCCAGGTC
>WEIS01054561.1:0-10659 GCA_013389965.1 Todus mexicanus
AGAGGACTAAAAGTTTTATGACATTATCAAGGAGTTTTGTTTCTCCTCTACTTTTTAGAAACAGGTCTTTATAGGATTTAAATTTTTTTGACATCTATTTCAAACTATTTGCTCTGCAGACTGCATCAAGGCCTTATTAGGGCTTGGGGTTTTTGTTTTGTTTTGTTTTGTTTTTTTAATAATGAAAAGGTTGTGTTAGTTTTTAGATTCTTCTGAAGCCTTTAATAGGGAGAGTTAGAACTTGGAAGTAAACACAAAGAAATTGTCTTGCTTCCTAAAGCTCTGAAAATGCCAATCATGTTTTCCAAGCAGAGTTCAATATTATTGCTAATGCTGTGGTTTATATTGGCAGAGTTCCAAGTCAAATCACTATATCGGTCCTGAGCAGAGGGATCTATCCAACAACTCTAATGTTTTCAGAAAGCCCTTCTTCTAGGCAACGATAAAGTATACTGCAATATGATGCTTTTATAACAACTTTCATCTTTTTTTTTGTTGTAAATGTTTACATATGTCTCAAGGTCTGCTGGTTCAATACTTAATAAAGCCTGTGAGACATGTACATCTCATTCATGACATGTTTGACATCTTCAGAAATTCATTGCCTAGGGAAAAAACAATGTCTACGCAATTATCATTTTATGTCTTATTTACAGAAATGTCATCCAGCTCTGAAGAGATTTCACATGAGAATCTCTGATAAGTAAGTTTTATCTGCAGGCAATTTACAGTCTCTTTTCACCAGCCACCACTTTCCAAAAGCTTCTGTATGTTGGCACCTGTTTCTGTAAATAGATCCCTAGATCCAAAATCATCATCCTTCTAATATTAGGTCATGCTGGTAGTAGATGACAACTTCTGGGCCTCATGTCATCTTCCAGGAAGCTCATTATGAGCAGTAAGGATAACTCACTGTCATTCAGGTGCAGCACTTGAATATAGCATCTCAAAAGGCAGCTAGGCTGGGTTGCTGTTGTTCATAATTTCCTTTCCTCAAAAGTATTGTTGTGGAGATGATTTCTCTATGGCACCCTGAAAGATCATAGGGAAAAAACTGAAACCCTTCCATTTCAAGAGGAATGGAAGCTTAAAACGTCTCTCTGATATTCCTACCTTCTGTTTTGCTAGGTACATCACCTAATTTCAAGCTCTGAGGGCTTCCAGTTGATGGAACCTCTTGAATCCCAGCAGAGTATTGGGAAGGAACGAGCATCCAAATGAATTTGAGACTGGGACATCCCTCCCAGTCCTAGTCATATTCCACGATGATCTGCCAAAAGGGCCTGTCTGTCATGGGACAACACTAAGAAATGTCGCAAGTCTTTTTTAATCTTGGTGGCTGGCATTAATATAATCCTTAAGTGTACAAATGGCTCCTGCCATAATGTTCTGAAAACTGTTTTCAGAGTAGGATTTCAAATACCCATTTAAAGGATAGAGATTTATATGTGCATACTTTTTATTAAGTGAAAATTTGCTACTGTGTGCCAAGACACAAAGCAGTATGAGACAGCACAAATGACCTCTCCCTGTTCATTGTGACTATTTGCTCTTCAGCACTTTGAATTCTTTTCCCACTGAATGCAGAAATACTGAGTTTAAACTTATAAACAGGTTTTTTTCCCCATGGACACAAGAGTAATAATTTATTTAGTGTCATGGCAGATTATACTCTAAGACTCACAAATTATCATGGCAGCGATACTACAGTGCATTAGAAGGTAAAATCATAGGGTTGATAAAGTGTGTTTTCCTTTTAATGTACATTTGCATTCTTGGGGATGGAATCTGAAGTGAGACATGATGGAGAAAAATCTAGTCCCCAAGGATGATTTAAGATTTCAAAGTATTTTTCAAACTATGATTTAAAACCTTCATGACAGAGTAATTTTTGACTGGATCTCCTGGCCTTGTGTTCATCTTTTTTTTTTTTTTTTTAATGCTTAACAATCATTTCTTGCACGTATGTGTTGTTAATTTCCAAACCTATACAACTGCTCATCTATTTTTATATTTTTTCACTCTTATAATACGACTTTCATGGATGGAATCCTTCTTGTATTACAGTTAACAATTTTACCATTGACTTCATAAAATCGAAGATTTACTTTAGCTTCCACTCTATCTGCATGGGTAGCAGCAATGAGCAAGGGGAGGGAAGAGAATCAAGCAGACAGAAATCTTAATTTGGTCACACTGTGGAGATGAGCACATCATTTACTCCCAGATTTTCAAAAGGATCTTCTAATTCTCAATGCTTGACCACCTAGCTCTAGAAACCCAGTCTTCCTTCACCTGAGCAGCAAATAGTCATATTTTTGAAAATCAAGGCTTACTTGTTTAAAGTTGGGCACACAGAAAGCTATTCATAATCAAGATGCATCTAACCCGCAGGATCTGTTCCTCAGTCTTTACTATATAGTGTTTCCTTAATTGAATGACAAAGAGAGTGGAAACGTAAGACACCATACACAATTCAGCACATATAGTGCAGACTGTAAAAAGACAAGGAAATTCCAGAGCCAGGCTGGCTGAAAACAGTATTAAATTTGTGGGGTTTTTTTCAGAATAAACCGGGTCACACAGACACCCAGTCTCACTTACAGTTAAATGTGAAATTATGTTTCATAGGAAAACAGTATAATAAAGCACTGATTCAAATGTATCACTGCATAACACTGTTAAGCACTTCAGCAAGCTAATGCTTTAATTTTTTTAAATTAACATGAATGTCTCTGTCCCCTCTGCTGTCTTCCTTTTATAGGCCATGTGTTCTCAGCCTGCCATATGAAGGAGTTATTCCATTATCTGTGAATTAAGCTGGAGAAAGAGTACCATTATTTAAAGTTTACTCACACAAGAAGTAAGAACAACTATTTTGAGACTCCATGTTTGCATGAGACTCGCAACAGATTTTAAAAAATACAAAGTTGTATTTACACGTCTCCGTCTTTTTATTGATACTACTTGACACAGTAATGCAGGTATTCCCAGAAATTGAGAAGTGGCAGAGAACCATGCCAGGAGAGAGGGAGAGGCCACGCTCCTGTGTGTGACAGAGCTGAAGGCCCCTCGGTTTTGTAAGGAGGAAGGTGGCAAAGAGAAGACCATTCTTTGTAGGGTAGTCCTGTGGGCAGAGGGCCTCCTGGATCATGTATGGGAAGGAGTCACGGAAACAATGTGAAAAAGAATTGCATCTCTTTCAGCTTAGAGCCAAAAGAATGTTGCATATTGATCTATTTTATTATACATTGATTTTTCTAAACATATGTACAACCAACCTTTGTTACTGTTTTGCAGGGCATGCTTACGCTGCTGACAGCTTCTCAGAAGCTGGGCAAACTGGCTACTGCTCTGTCTAGACTGGTACATTATATTTGTTGTTGTACTGCCAGTACTCTAAAGTGGCAGCAAGACACCCTTAGTAGCCTCCAGTTTAGTTAGTGTGATATCAGTCCTAAGCTGGAAGAAAATACAGTTAAAAAATTAAAGAAGGGGCAAGGGCAAGGGGCAACACAAGAGTCAGCAAAAAAGAATTTTATTTTTTGAAAATAAACCTTATCCAAGAAATTTTATTTAATTCTTTGATGAAAACGTGCTAGCTGATAGGGGTGAACAGTCAGAAACACAACTGACCTTCAGTTAAGAAAAAAAAAGCTACAAAGTAACAAATGGCAAATACCAACCTGTTAACTACTGACCAGTGAAAACCAGTTTTAAGCAGATGCCAGAAATACTGGCTTTCATCAGTGAATAATAGGATATCTGGTGGGCTTCAGGACAGAGCAATACTAAACATGATGCTGCTTTTTCATTGATGAACTGCAAGAAAACATAAAACTACTTGTTTAATAGTTTCAGATGAGGCAAAGATCTGCAGGGTTGAACAAAAGCGAAGACTAAGCAGCTACATGAATAGGCTGGGGTTACGACACAGGGAACTACGGGTCGTTTTAAATGAGGACGTCCTGGAAAATGATTTGACAGTTATAGATAGCATTGTATGACTTTTGGGAGCAGCTAAGTGAAATGTAATAGGACATACTGAAAATCTGATCTTACGATTTTACAGTTTTGTGATCAGGGCCACAGAATCACAGAACCACAGAATATTAAGGGTTAGAAGGGACCTCCAAAGATTATCTAGCCCAACCTCCCTGCCAGAGCAGGATCACCTAGAGGAGGTCACACAGGTACACGCCCAGGTGAGTTTTGAACGTCTCCAGAGGAGACTCCACAACCTCTCTGGGCAGCCCATTCCAATGTTCCATCACCCTCACAGTGAAAAAGTTTTCCCTCATGTTTACACGAAACCTCCTATGCTCCAGCGTGCTCCCGTTGCCCCTTGTCCTAATATTGGACGCCGCTGAAGAGAGCCTGGCTCCATCTGCCTGACACTCGCCCTTTACTCATTTATGGACATAAATGAGGTTATCCTTCAGTCTTCTCCAAGCTAAAAAGACCCAGNTGGCTTGGGCGGCAGCCCTCGGTGCCCTCCTCGGTGCCTTCCTCGGAGGCGGGGTGGGTGTTTGAAAGGAGAGAGCCGCGTAGGGAGCGGTGGGGCCTGTGCCGCCCGCAGCCGCCCCTGGGCTCGTTTCAGGAGTGAATAAATCAAACCGAAACTTCCTGAGCTCACGACGAGTCAATTGAACGCGGTGCTCAAGGAGGGAGGCTAAGAGCAACCTGCTCTAGTTGTGGGTGTCCCTGCTCTTAGAGGTCCCTTCTGACCCAAAACGTTCCCTGATTCTGTTCTGTGATTGTAGGGGATAAGCTCAGGTAGTGAAAGGGTGCAAAGTCTGTACTTTTGTATGGCCACGGTATTGCAGCAGCTGGAAAACATCGTGTTTTCCAGTTAACTTTACGCGAAAAATGCATTTATTTGTTTTTTTTTTTCTTTTATGTTGTTGTAAGAGCGTTGATGCTTGACATTAATGATTCACAGATTATTAGGGATTGGAAGGGGGACCTCGAAAGATCATCTAGTCCAATCCTCCCGCCGGAGCAGGATCACCTAGACCAAGTTTACACGGGAACTCATCTAGGCAGATTTTAANCCACGCAAAGACACAGAATTATCAGTCCATTTATTAAAAAAACCCGCGTTGTGGGGCACCAACGCACAAGCCCCAAACGCTGGCGAGGAGGCAGCTGCGGCTCAGGGCTGAACCCTGCGTGTGTTTCTTCCACCCCTGCGGGCTAACACCGCTTTCAGCTGCCTCTCCAAGCTGCCTCCGACCCTCACCGGCGGCCCAGCGGGCGGCACACCCTCACGGAGGCTGCCTGGGCCGCCCTGCCCAGGGCGGGGGTGGGAGGGCCAGGNACGTTCCCTGATTCTGTTCTGTGATTGTAGGGGATAAGCTCAGGTAGTGAAAGGGTGCAAAGTCTGTACTTTTGTATGGCCACGGTATTGCAGCAGCTGGAAAACATCGTGTTTTCCAGTTAACTTTACGCGAAAAATGCATTTATTTGTTTTTTTTTTTCTTTTATGTTGTTGTAAGAGCGTTGATGCTTGACATTAATGATTCACAGATTATTAGGGATTGGAAGGGGGACCTCGAAAGATCATCTAGTCCAATCCTCCCGCCGGAGCAGGATCACCTAGACCAAGTTTACACGGGAACTCATCTAGGCAGATTTTAAACGTCTCCAGAGAAGGAGACTCCACAACCCCCCTGGGCAGCCTGTGCCAGGCTCTGTCACCCTCACTGGAAAGAAGTTCTTCCTCACATTCAAGTGAAACCTTCCGTGTTCTAGTTTACACCCGTTACCCTTTGTCCTATCATTGGATATCCCAACTATCTCTTCAGTACTTAGAACAGCAGGTGACAGTGGAGCAACTTCTGCGTACCAGGATGATTTTATCCCAAAATTCTATTTTGTAGATGACTAAATAGAGCTAGGCAGCAAGAGGAAAGTAAGTGAACAAGTTGTTGGAGACCTAAGAGCAGCCACTGATCCTCAGGTTTGGTGAGAAGGTTTGCTGAACATAGGTCCTCATTTTGTCCTGTTCGCAGCATTTAGTCCCCAGTCGTGGCTTGAGGAATGGTGTAGTAATTTTTGTGAGGAGAAGAGGTCAGAAAGAGGAGGCAAACCAGGCCATACAAAATTTAAAGAGTTTATTCTATCAATTGCTTATAATTTTTGTGGTTTCAGTTGCAGAAAGTATTTGGTATATGAAACCATTTCAAATGGAAGTGCAAACCTGACTTGGCAAAAGTACTATTAGAGTGTATGCCAATGTGTTTAATTGGCTTAATAAATGTTCTTACGCAAGTTTAACTTTGTAGCTCTGCCACGTGGAGAAGTAGTTCTAGTACTTGTTTCTGAGATTGTTTTTGGTTTCGTTTTTAAATGCTGCTGGAAGGACTGGCATCAGAAAGTGTGTGAAAACCCCTGCTTTTACTACTGCAACTTAGAAAAAAGACAAAAATAAGCTTTGAGCAAACAAAACTGTTTTAATCAAACTAATACGAATATCAATTAACAATGTTTTTATGTTTCTTTTTAACTCTTCAGTTGTTATACGAGAAGACAGCTCCAAAAAGGAGTATGAAGTAGTTGGACGCTTCCCCTTAGTTGACCCTTGGTGGAGAGTTAATGTTAAAGCAAAAAAAATTGGATCAAAGTACTTTGTACAAGGATATCCATCATATTTTCTACGGACTGATATAGAAGAAAACAACCGGCAAGTCTTTTCACTCTTTCTGAAGGAATGTGCTGTTCCTGAGGATTTTAGAGAAAAGTTTTTTACATGGCTTCCTGTGGAGTCTGTGCTGAGTTTCAGAAACCTTGAAGAAAAACTAGAACAGTTCCAAGTTTCACAGTTGCAGACAGGGATGAAACAAAGAGATACCAAGGCATATGACATCTTCTACTATGTTTCAAAATCATGTAGGTATATCCTGTGCTATTTTGATTGTTTTATATGCTAATGAGTTCTATCTCACATACTGTGTTCAAACTGACATGTTGTCATGTGAAGTGCATATTCAAATGAAATTTGAGCATGCAAAGCTTATCCTTTTACAAAAAAGTTGACCAATTAAAGATGGGCATGCAGTTACAAACACTTAAGGACTTTGCTGAATTTCGTAGACTTACTATGTAGAGTTATCTGTGCTAGGGATGCAAAGACACTGGTGCTGGCTTCTTGTAGTTTATTCAGATATAATAAGGCGTATTAAAAAATAGGTTCAGCGCTGCTTAAATATGGCAGTGTGGCTTTTTAGGAAAAATACACGTTCGAAAACAGTGTAGCTGCTTCTTCGTAGTGCAGGGGAACAGTGAATGAGCTCGGCGTAGTCCACATCAGCTGCAGTTGATATGCTATCTAAGTTTATATGAATCCTGCCCATCAACAGATTGATATGACTGGCAAGCAAAGTATGGAAACCCTGGACTGTCCCCACGTGGAAGTAGTTCAGGACTGCTGAAGATCCTGTTGTGAGCTATGTTGGTGTAACTACATGAGTGTTAAGAGATTGGATCAGGTGTGTGCTTTTGAACCAAACATCCCTTTTGTCCCCATTATGTTGTAATCTCTGAGAGTATTGACTGTATTCCTGCTGGATGAAACCCAAAAGATGTGTGCCAGCTGCATGCCAGAGGTACTCCAACCCCTAATGGGTATTCAGTCTGTGGGATCAGAGTATAGCTGTCCTGAAGCAAAACACTGGAATGCAGAAAGTTGAGACGTCTGAGACATGTCTTCAGCGCTAGCTCTCTTGTTCTGCTGCAATGATCTTTTTCTACTATACCATGATCCTGATGTGGACACAGACAGCCTTGGGTTGGTACTGTGCAGAGCCTCTTAGGAATAGGCAGTGTCACTCAGTACTCTGAATTGAAGGAGATCTTTTAAACTCAGCCACAGCTGTGCAGAAATCTTGTATAGACAGGTTGGATCTATCACCATATTTAGTGCAAACAGAGTCTTCCAGAGCCCTGGTTTACTGAGCAGTGTCAGGTCAAAAGATGGAGGTGACTACTTCAGAAGTCAAATCATATCTAACAGGGGAGTTCAGAGCTTCTGCTAGACTTCAGCTGGCTTTACTCCAAATCACATTTGTAAGCAGAGGAAAATTTTCGCAGTTCTCTGGACTTTACTGCTCTCTGTTCTGTTTTTATAATGGTGGAAAAGTCCTTAACCCCTGTTTACGGACTTTAAATCGTTTCATGACCACAAAGGGATGGGAATCAATAGTGGTAGAAACTCAGATCTATTTTGCTGTGTGGTTTTAATGGGATATAGATATCACATTTGATTGAGGCCCGTCCAGTATGTTCATCAATCTCCAAGAGTGAAGACTGCACAGCGTACCCAGGTATCCTATTCACTGTTCTTGTAGTTGGCAGATATTTCCTAATATAAAACTTGAATTACTTTGCTACCAATTACATTTTCTTCTTTCTCTGTCCTTGGGCAAAAGAAGCAACAACCTGCCTCCTATATGTCATGTTGCTACTATTGCTATATTGTCATTTTTTTCTGGTTGTCATTAATTGTTACGGGCTTTAGCAGTTTGTTCTTCGAGCCTTTGTAATATTTTTTGTGTGGAAATAGTGTGTTTTGACTTTCCATGTGTAAATTAAGTGCTTCCTTTAAAGATAAATGGTTTTATCTTTGCCTTTCTGTAGGTAAGACAGTGATCAGAAAACTTACTGAACTGAGAAAAATTGGTTTCAATTTGGAATGATGAAGTTTCCTTAGCACTTATTTAAAAACTGTGGTCTTGGTTTTTTTCTTATCAAGAGATAAAACTTCTAAAAGTCTCACTTTCTTCTGAAGTTTGTTTTTAATAGCAAGATATAGAGCAGGTCAGTTTCATTATTCCCCTTTTGCAGATCCTAAGACTGATAGAAACAGGCAAAGCAATAGCTTAAGTTTGAATTCCTTGAGAAAACCAGTGGAGAGCACTGTTTTCGTAAGTTCCTCTACTGATAGGTTCTACAAATTTAGAAGCCTTGTTCCTTCTTTTGGATTTTAAATGTTCTTCTGTACATCTGTATGAAAATTGTCTTTAAGTAAGAGGTGGTGTGGTGAGGTCTGAATTGACTTTAAACAAAATCCTATTGAGTATGCCGTTTAAACCAGGGGTATAATGCTTGTTTTCCAAATGAGCACATTTAGTTGCAGTTTTTATGTCACTTGTTTACGTTATTTTTTCCCAAGGCAGCTCAGGGAAAACAGACTTTAAAAGAATTTGGAAAAGGTTACAAAGAACGAGAAACTGAAAGAAATTTGGGAATCTTTGGATGTAGGGGAAGCAGAAAGATGAAAGCCAGAGTCAGTTTAAATGACCTTAACAAGTACCTTTGTATATTGCTTAAAGCTTTCTCAGTTCATGGTGCATACAGTTCCAGGAAAGGCGGTATTGGTAGCTCTGACTTTTCCGATGATACTGGAGTTCCTGCCGATTCTTTTGCCACGCCATTTTTGCTGTCTGTTGGATATGGTGTGCTGGCAAAGAAAGTCTGAAGAAAACAATGGTATGGATGGTGAGGAAGTACATTTTCAAGACAAGATGCTAACAAAATTGGATGAGATATTAAAGAATGAGCCGTGGAAACTTGGATTCAGCAGGGTAAGTAATGTTAAGCACTGTTAGTTACCTTTGAGCTTCATTAGAATATAGTGCTGTTTCAGTTACATTCAGTTTAATAATTGGGCATTTGTAGGAGGTGTGTTTGGTTTGGCTGGGATGGAGTTGGTGTTCCTCATAGCAACTCTTACAGTGCTGTGAGGTTGTTGATGAGACACCAGTGTTGTGGCTGCTGCTGAGCAGCGCTCGCACAGCACCAAGGCTGTCTTTCCAACATTTACCCCACCCCCCCCTTGGTGGGATGGGGTGGGCAAGATCTTGGGAGCGGACACAGTAAGGACAGCTGACCCGTTACACTTAGCCAAGGTCAACCCACCACGGTTGGTAAGCTTAGTTCGTTTGAAAGCAAGTGGTTTACTGGACTCAGTTTTAGCAAAGGTTTTTAGTTTGTTTTTTTATCAAAGGGATCTTTTTTTCCAAATTCATCTCTAGAAGACTTTAAAAGTGGTTTTATGACAGCTGTTTTAGTCTTTTCTACAAGGAACAGAAAATTAAATACTTGAGGTAATTGGGCCAAAAGTAGGAAAGCCAATTTAAACCACACAATTGTTCTGTTCAGTTTTATATTTCTGTTCTTAAAACATAGAACGGTATCTGTGCTTTCATAGTAAAGTAGGTAAGCTACTCTGTAAGAGGTCATCTGGTCCAGTGGTTCTCCTTTTTATAGTGGGATTTGTGGTTGCTCCTTACCTTCATGTTTTCCTTTGCCATGCTTGCTGTGTAACTTTGCTGCTGCTCCTCCTCACCTTAGCACTCTTGTACCTCAGGTGGGAGCTAAAGCTTAATAGTTCAAAAATGTTCAGAAATGATTAGTTAATCCCTCTGTGTAGCCCTCTGGTGCTTCTGCTGACAGATGTCCTGACTTGTCTTTAAGACCTCCAGTTTCAGAGATTCAACAGTCTAGCCAAAATATTCCAGTGTTTTGCATCCTTTCCTTTAAAAAGCTTTTCCTGGTGTCCAGTTTTACCATTCCTTGATGTTATATAGACTTGTTGCTCTCTTGTTTCGTGTAACGAGGATCTGCATTCTCACTGGGGGGGGGGGGGTGTTTTTTTGG
>WEIS01054564.1:0-16878 GCA_013389965.1 Todus mexicanus
AAAAAAAAAAAAAAAAGATACCTAAAAATATTCTGGTTCTGCTCATTTATCAACAATCCTCACATTGCATCACAGCATTTTCGATTTCACCCAGCACCACTTACTATGTCTTTATGTGAAAGGAGAATCTACAACCATGTATTAAACAACACCATGGTCCATTTAGAGTTTCTGCACTCAGTGATGGTACGCGCTGGGGCTGGGGAGGTGGTGGTCAATGCAACACCCCCCTGGTGCCCACCCTGGCAGCAGGGCTTGCTCCTCCACCCCTATAGAAGCTGTGCACACCCACAGGCTTCTACTCAATGGCTGGATTTCAAGAGATCAGTTTCAAATCAAGGGCTTGTCTCCTCTTCAGCTGTGGAGATCTCTCTACTCTGTAGATGAAGACCTTGTCACTGATGTGATGATGGGTGTCTGCAGTGATGTGCTCAACCATGCTTCATGGAAATGCAGCAATGCTGCTGTCAAGGACTGAAATCTTCAGTCAGATCTCTGCACCGTTTCTTGAAGATAGACCTCCTTCATGGGTATCTAGGAATAATAGTGCCAACACCTATCCTGATTTCATGTTACAGCTACTGGTAACAACAGGAACTGCTCCTCCTAAATGTTTAATACACTGTGAGGCAAGAAGGAAAGCATTCAGCCAAGTGCTTGTCTGTCACTGAAATCAATGGGAATATTTAGGGGCTTAATTGCTTTGCTGAATCCAAGCCAAAGAGACAAACATCAAGATGCTTAATCTGCAAGGCTCAGGTGTATATATCTTTATTCTGGAACACTCAGATCCTTTATCAATATTATGATTCTCCCTAATAGTTTATGGTGGTTTAGAAAAGTTTGAAAGGAAACACACATGCCTTACTTTCTGGCCCTGATTGAACAAACAGTTCGGTGTTTGTGTAACATTCATGAAGATAGTGCCATTTTCTTAAGAACAGAAAGACATGAGTCAAATGCCACAACAGGTTGCTTTTGCAGGTCTGAGCTGTATTTTACTATCTACAGCATTTAAATATTCCTGCCAAGGTTACACAACTGCTAGAGACATCTGGACCTAATATTGAAATATTCCCTGAATATTCTTGTGCCAGAATATTTATTTCAAACTCGCTTTAAAAGAACAATAAATTTGAGGAGTTATAATTTTTTTCCAGTTGTTTTTCTTTCCATAGTAAACACACCTCAGACAAATAAAAATTAACAATTCCAATACCAATGCTGAAATAATGCTTTTACTCACTGATTAGTCAGAAGCCATACAGAATGGCTGCATCTGCCCTAATTAATGGCCCATTTTCAGTAGAGGTTTTAATTAACAGCTGACATTTAAGCAGCACTACAATGCACTGTGCAATTATCACCTGGCCTATTTCTGTGTGATTCAAACGCTCTTGGAGAAAAAGGCATGATGCCTTTTACTCCTGGAAGTTTTAAAGAACAATGCAGTGACAGAGAACTGAGGAAGAGGGAGGAAACACAGTGGGATCTTCAAAGAGATTGAGGGTGGAGTTTTCCCATACAATTAACCTGACCCAGTGACTGGCTGCCCCCTCAAAAAGAGGGGCACCATCTTGTGATCTCTCAGCTTTAACCTGGGCCATGTATTTGTAACCCAAAGTGGTTCCTCAAACTGGCAACACCCTGAGAACAGGGATAGTCAGGAATAATAATACAACCAAGCCCATTTGCTAGCTCAGCACTGCTAAAATGTGATGGTCTTCTTTCTATGGCTTACTCCACCTTTTCTCCTATTTTCCCTGAGGCTCAACTGGTAGCAAGCCAGGCTGGTCCAGTTCCTTAGCCCTGGAATAAAATAAAACCCCTAGTTATGCTAAAGCAGTTTCCTAGTTTCCTGCCAGATCAGTGAGCTTAACCAGCTCACTGTGCAGTCGTGGTCAGTCCTCACTCCCAGAAAGGAGAAGGAGATAGTGTGGGACCACCACCCATACTGGAGATCAGCTGGTATTTTAAGCCGTACTGTAAACTGAGCAGTGTTGTGAAATCAGATCTCATCTTGCGTAGGAAGGTAAACCACACACAAGCACATTTTTGCACTGTATACATTTCCTGCCAGAAAATTAGTGTCTAACCAAATGATAGTGCTGGTAAAGTGAAAGGTGGGAGCACGTGGCAGGGGTCTGATGGCCTTCTGAGACTGAGCCCACTTTTCCAGTGGTGAGACATAACAGGAAAGCAAGAACATGCTTTACCCTACCTGTCTGAATTGCTCCATATGGCATGCAATAACTTAAGTAGCTATTAATGTTTAAATACTTCAATATTTGCTGTGTCATTGGGAGAGTGAGCAAACACCAAGCTGTGGCCACACTGAGCCTCTCTCCTGCTCTATGGCCTGATGAATATTTCATTATGCTATACCAAGTGAAACAGCTTGTGGTACCGGGACCTGGGCTCCTTTCCCTCAGCTTTTCCAGAACACGCTGCAGCTGCTGATCAGAGCACCTTCCCAGCGAAGTCAGCTGGCTTGCTTGGGCAGAAGAGGGCATTCAGCCCAGCTAGATGACACTTCTCATGCAGTGCTACAGATGCAGGTGTTTCTTTGCCTCTTCTTCCAGTCACATCTAGGCAAAGCCTGGGGTCAGCTCTCCTGGTTCTCACTGGGCCTGCAGGAGGAGACCCTTAAACAATGTGGGCAGAGAACATAAGAATAACACATTGTGGTAGGATGGGTACGGAGCTACCTGGGAATAGCTGAGCCCTTTGCAGGCATGTCATAGAATCATAGAACGCCTTGGGTTGGAAGGGACCTCTAAAGGTCATTGTCCAGTGATCAAATATTGTATGGGAAATAACCCTAGTCTCATGCATTGGTGGCTTTGACTCACGAGGTGGACGGGCTGATATACGAGTCCCTGACAAGGTCGGAGTCCTGAGTTATGCACCATGACTGCTCTGTCCCCAGCCAGCCCCTGCCTAATGAAATCAAACCAAATTTAACTTGGCATGCAGGGCTTCATTGCTGTGATGAGAAAGTTGTGGTAGCTCAGGGGTATTTCAGATATCCACAGTGGGGACAGGAGAGACAGCTGGGATGGCAGTCTCGTTAGCTGGCCTGATATGAATTGTTTCTTCCCATGAATAACAGCTGCCAGATACTGATGGTATTTGGGAGCCTCCAGGATTAGGCCATGAAGTGAAACTGAATACCATGATTTTGGATGCAGAAATCTAAATCTTCGCAAGATTTCAGAAATTTAGACATTGAATGCAGGTATCCATACCTTTTTTGTGGATCTAGTCTTTGGAGTATGCAGCAGGCCATCCTTTAGCCTGGTGTACTTCCATATAGAGTTGATGATATTTGCCTCCTAAAAATTATAGCTAACTGACCCTCTATGAACTGACTGTGGGATTATATGTTGGTTAGTATCCAATAACTCCTGAGAACTAACCTGAGACCTGACATTGGTTTGTTCCATGACTCTGAAAGGAGTTTGTAAAAATAGCACCAGGGAACTTTGTATCTATCGGAATTCAATATTTCAGTCTGTCAGCCTTAGATCCAAGAGTGAAGTGTTGCTCTTTTAGTCACTACATTGTCCTCAGCTTCCAGGTCAGTGATAGGGAATGGGAACATCCTAAATAATTCTGGTGGTGACCTGACTCTCCTAGGGCAGTACTGCTTTAGTAATGAGAGGAGAAAATGTTGTAGAAATCACAGAATACCTTTGGTTGGAAGAGACCTTCGATATCATCCAGTCCAACCTTTGAGCCAACACTGCAAGCTAACCACTAATCCATGTCCCTACGCACGAGGTCCTGTTTAAATCCTTTCAGGGATGGTGACTCCACCACTGCCCTGGGCAGACTATTCCAATGTTTGATAGCCCTTTCAGTGAAAAAATATTTCCTAATCCAGACTATTATTTGCATCAATAAGAAACTTCGCAGTGTGTGTGTGGGGGGCGTTGTTTGCATTTTGTTTGTTTTTGGTTTGGGGGTTGTTTGTTTGTTTGGTTTTTTGTTCTTCTTGTACTGTCAAGCATGCAAGGACTAGCGTCACCATCCTGATGAAAGTTACAACCCATAAGGGTTCTTTAGTATCTGTTCTGAACGAGGGTCCCATTCATTTGTTCATTTTCCTACAGTTGTCATCCTGCACTCTGAGTATATCCTATTTGAATCATCATGTCGTATATGATACAACACAATAAAAACAAAAGTGAGGCAAACTTATTTACGGAACTGAGGTCAGGTTTGTGCTACTTACACTCAGTGCTGCTAGGTGGCAATATGTTACCTAGAAAACCATGAGCTTCCAACCATCATCACTCTGCTTCGGAGTTAGCTGGGAGTGTCAGGGCATTGCTCCGCTCCAAAACGGGACAGGGCCTTTGGGGCAAGACCTGGTGAGAGCTGCTTCACTTTCTAACTTGGAACTGAGGTTTCCCAGAAACAAACGCAAGACTGAAAAATCTCTCCTCTGTGAGCCCATGAGGCAAGCCTGCCTGTTGCAAGATTTCTGTCTATACTGGGAGTGTTGTCATAAGAGAATGAATCCCTCTGTTGTATAAAGATACTGCCACCTGGAACTATATATATAAAAAAAATCATATTCTCACAGGATTCACTCATCAATACAAAATTGAAAATATCTGCTCAGACAGCAAAGATTTTGTTTTTCCAAATGTATGATTAATTGAAATCCTCTACATGTTCAATCACAATATTTAATGAACTAGATCAACTTCAGGACATTTGTATTGACAGTTGGGTTGAAAACCAGCTTTAATAAAGGTGGAGAAGATCTATTTCCAGATGCATCTTTCAGCGATGCTACAAATACTTAAAACTGAATCATCTTATGTATGTGTATTAACAAGAACATAGTAATAAAGACTGGCTTGTATTAGCATATTGCTTAGAATACACAAAGTGATCTGCACTGAAACAAGCATTTATTTCCCTTGAACTGGCTCCTGGCACGGCAGCAGACGTTCTTTCAGGAGGGTAAAACCAAAGGCCAGGGAAAGAGCAGAGAGGGCAGGGCTGCATGCAATGGTGCCATTTTATGCCAGCTGTAAGTTTACGCAAAATTACATTTGAAGGATTGCTCCATTTTTATGCCAGGGTAGTTTGCAGCTAGCTTGGCAATATGACCCAACAGCCAGCGCGTGGGTGCAGGGTAGCAGCGCTTAAATATGGGGAGGTAGTGGCCTGGAGCACGCCTGCTGAAAACGGCAGACACTTGGGCCGACAGGTAAAACAGATATGTGTGAACATGGGGAGTCAGAGTTTCTTGTTGTGGCAGCACGGACAGGGCATTAATGGCTTTTCTCCTGACAGAGCAACGCCCGGGAGAGCACACAGGGCAGAAGGTCAGCGAGCAGCCACTTCACTCCAGGCCGAACCCTCCCAGCAGAGGTGCATACCCTAACTCCAGAGACCTCAGGTGAGACCTTGTGCTGGGATGGCAGAGAAACCAGCATCTTTAATCACCCTGGCTTAGACAGGGCGAGACAGGGCGATGCAGGCTACCAGCGCAGGCAACAAAAATCACACTTGAGCTGCTCCTCATGTGGTATTTAGCAACCTTGCACCTAACAACCGTCTCCTGGGGCAATACTGCTTAAAATTAAACGCGAGTTTTCGGTGCCTGGGGTCACCCTAAGCGGCTGTGGCACTGAGCAAAGGGCAGCGCTTCCCTGCGGCGGCTCAGGCCGCCCGGCTGCCGGCCCCAAGCCGACAGGGGCTCGATATTCTCTTTCCCCACGCTCGCTTGGCCCCGGGGGCTGTCCCGGCACCCGCCGCCCCCCGCTGCAGGCCCAGCCCGGAGCCCCTGGAGCCACGGCTTCCCCCAGCCGCGGAGCCCCGACTCGGCCTGGCCCGGCCCGGCCGGGGCCTGCAGCTCGCTGGGCCGGCGGGGGAGCGGAGCGCTGGGCCGGGGCTGCGGCGGCGGAGGGGAGGGGCAGCGCCTGGCCTGGGGTGGCTTATTCTGTTCCCCCTCTTGTCGTGTTGAGGGAGGTGTGTGTTGCCGGCTTATGGCACTGCGCAAGGTCAGCAGCAAGAAACCTCTGTTGGGGGTTCCCCCCAGCCCCAGTCTCCTACTCGAGTCTTGCTAGAGTCACCCGTCTCTATAGAGGATGCCTTTGCTTCCCGAAATTCGGTGTGTAGAGCCAAGTGACAACACCCTGTCCTGGGGGTGCTCCTGCAAATTCTCAGTGCCGTGATGGGGGAGCAGGAGGTGCCCCCCCCGAGAATGGTGCTGCTCAGCTCCTTCTGGTGTCAGCGTTGCAGGTTTGCTGCTCTTGCTGTCAGCAAGAGCATTTACTGCTGGGGTTGGTAGTTAAGAGTAATAGGAAAGAGCAGCGCTTGATTACAAACCTTGCTGCAGTTTTCAAGGCGAATTAGTCCTTGGGAAAGCATCAGCATTTGAGGTGTTAGCTAGGATGAGTTCATCCTTTTATGTCAAAAGCAAATGGAGAGTTGGTTGTGGTCGTTTTCATTCTGGTGAAGTACTGCATCTATTTGTTTTGAAGGTGTCTAAGATACAGCTGGTGGGCAGTGAGCTTTACGTGAACTTAAAAGTGTTTTCTGTCACTGTTATAGAGGGTCCTATGCTGACAGAGGCAGAGAGAATCTCTTCAGATCAAAGCAATAAAAAAGGCCTGCATGTTTTGCAGAAGATAATGGATTCTTGCTTTCATCCTCTGCTGTGAAACTCAACATCTTGTACTCACCGTGTGACCAAATTCAAATGTTTTTAGTGTCCTGTGTATTTATGGAAAGACTTCTTTTGTCAGCTGTTTTTTTGTCCTTCAGTGTAACTATTTTTCACTGAACTTGGATATATTTGAGTGACTTGTTTAGTAGGTGTTCAAAATAATTAAAATGTGGTTAGAAGAGAATATAATTGGTTAGGAATAGATAGACAATTCATGTCTAAAACTTAGCCTGCAGGGACCATTAGAGAATACAAACCTAAACAAAGAGCAAGTAATTCAGAAAACACATAGCTTACTGTCCTCATAATCGAGCTGCCCAGAAACAAATGAAAAAACGTGGAAAAAGAGACATAGAAGCAGAAAAGAGGTGTAAAGGATAAGCCAGCTTAAAGCTGCAGCCACAGACAAGAAGGGTTTTTTACTTAAAATGTTGAAAGTGGGTTTTTTTCCCCAATTTATTTTTGTTTCACATGTGAATGATGTGAAGACATTTCAGGTAGTTAATTTGGACTTCTGGACAGGGAACATTGTTTCTAATGCTGACATTTGAAAACTAGGAGGCCCAAACTTTTTATTCTCTTCTCAGCAGTAATATAGAGGGTAAAAGACTGTCCTTTATAATACCAGTTACTTCTAAAGCCTGATTTTTAGAGGAGTAACAAAGTTCTTTAAATATGTTCACACTGAACTGGAGTGAGTGTTGATCCCACCTAATTTGTCTACAGCACGGGTACCAGAGACAGCGTGATAAACTTTAAACGGAATTCAGCAATTTTGAGAGCCTTTCTTGAGAAAGGCATAAGCTTGAGGTGGCATCTGTTGAACTTGGTATGAGATGCTTTGTGTAGAGATACCATGAAGGAGGTGTGCTTTCCTTCTTAGGGAGGCAGAATTTACCAGGCTTTGTTTACTTTCTGCATGGGTAACTTACGTTTTGCCAGGAGGTTTTCTTCTGCTAATCTTTTAGTATAAGGCTTAACTTCTGCTCGCTACTTTCTTCCAGCTGAAGGAAAGCAAGCCAGAGAGGTAACTGCCCTCAGCTTGCCTCAGATGGTAATTATTGGAGTGGGTAGAACTTGTCAGGTAGGGTATATGAGTTAACCTAACCCACGCATTGTTGAAGGAAAGAAGAGAGATGCATAAGTGGATGAAGTAGATGGAGGGGTTTGTAAGCTTCAGCTGAGGGGTGGTGACGAGCATCTGGCAACAGTGGCCTGTTCAGCCAGTACTGGGTAGGAACCCTGCAGGTAAGACTTTCCTCCTACACCTTTCTTCTATCTGAAAGCGGGGTCCAGTGACTCCTCTTCACTGAGACCTATGCTCTTGTCTTGATTTGCATTGAAGCTGGCCCCCTTTGATCTTGAATTCCTTCTCTCTGTCCAACAATGGGATTTATTTTCTTCCCTCCTGCCCCCCTATCAATCACCCACCAGCCCACCGTCACAGGTTCCAGTCAGTTGTACAGATGGACTGTTGTCATGCTTTGCCTGTATTTCTCCTCCACTCTCCGCTCTTTCATTTGCTTTTAACGTTCTAGGGTCAGTTGTACCAGCCTTCAGCATTGGGTCACCACTTGCATTCCATTCGTTATAGTCAGTCACTGCAGGAACCTAGTGGCGCACCCCACAGTAACAGTCACTGCTTTCTAGTACAGCTGAGTAGTACCTTCTGTAGTGAATGGTAAGGCACACACAGGGTTGAGCTGTGAATCATCTTGTCATCATCTTCATTTAATAATTTTGGTCCCTTTTTCCATGTCCTGTCTTTGCACTTCTGTGCTCGTCACTGAAATTGCAGCCACTGGAGGTCTTCATCATGACAAGGTCCTCTGTGCTTCTTGACCTGTCAGCTGGCCTTGATGCCTTTGGCAGTGTCACGAAAGTGCTTTTCTAATTGTTTTTATGTTATGTCATTTGAATAGTTTCTCCTCTCTGAAATATCTTTGGTGGATTTTGTATGTTGGATCCCTTTATTTCTGTTTCATTTTATCTCAGGATACCTTCATCCAAACCCAGGAATCCAGCTGATGTATTTTGCAGGTGACTCACAAGTCTCTATCTGCACATCATACCTGTCATTTTCTGCCCCATGGGAAAGAGCACACTTATTTCCCCGATGTACTGAAAACACATCCCTGCATCTTTTCTCCTCATTTTCTTTTCCCCTGACTTATGTCAATAATTCAGGCACCATCTCTGAGATGGAATTTGCCCTGTTCTTATGTTTTAGCTTGCTGATTATTTCTGTGTAGCTGCTCTGTAGTGCAGCATTTCTTCTTTGTGCATGCAGCTCAGATGCTCGTTTGGTCCCCCAATCTCCAGTTCTGAGGTTTGTCTTAGTCTTACCCATCCAGATACTTGCTACCTGCATCCCTTGGGGTGTTGCTCTGACCAGCTATCTTTATGCTCACTGGCAATTGCAACGTTGCTGAAGGTTGCTGTTTGATGGAGTGTGTTTTAAGAGGAAAAGCTGGGGCTGCAACAGTAGTGGTGAATGGCAAGGGCAAATACTCTTTTGATTCAAGAGTTGGGGTTTATTAGTTTTGCAAAGAACCCACTCAGTTAGGGAATATTAGTGCTGGTGTTATCTCCATATTAATTTATTTATTTATTTTATGTTATTCATGTCGTGAGAGCTGAATTTTAACTAGGCCGTTACAAGAGGCTTTTGGAGAGTCTTCAATACATATGCATACACAAAAATACATATATTGCATGTGAGCATCTGCATGTAAATACATATGTTGCTCTTGCGTAACGTGTGTCCTTCCTTTGATACTGAAGTGTTGACATTGGGTATATGTTCCTATTAACCTGCAGTATGCTAGCCCACAGGCAAGGGTGTTACAAAATCACTTGAGTGCCAAAAGGGATTTAAACTGTTGTTTTATGTAAGAGGTACTATAACTGTGGAATGAACCACTACTGATGTCCATACTATTGGCTTATCTCCAAGTTGTCACCAGTGATATGTAAAATTGGAGCACTTAAAACATTTGAAAGATGCTAATTGCCTGCAGTGTTTGTTATTCCTATACTGTCAGATTTTTTTTTTCATTGTGGGAACTGTACATAAAGTCTCTGTGCTACCGATGTTAATGGGTATAGCATGTCTGACTTTTTAAAATTAGACTAAGACTTCATTTCTGTAAGTATCTAACCAGATGTAATTATGTTAAACTGAAAATCAGAAAATTTTAGTGTGATAAATATCTCTTGGTTTGTCCTACAGCATTGTGCAGGTTACTGCAACGTCTCTCTCTTGCACTACTTTCGCTTATGGGAGAAAAAAATCAATCTCGGTCATGCCGTGGATTGTGAGTGCTCCATACTGATTGAAATTTTGGGTGTTGCCAGAGCTCAGCAGAATTCCCTTTAGTCTGAGAGAGCTGTAGCTTAAATCTCATGCTTTTCCTGAGTAGTTAGCTTTCTCAAACTAAGCTGGTAAAATAATCTTGGCTTTATTAAAAAAAAAAAAAGGTGCTGGGTACTGACCGGTACTGTAAGAGATGGTTTTAAAGAAAATAATTCAGTGATAATACTTTGCATGAGTCATTAATCATGAGTCATGATCAGCAGGCAGCAATGTCCAATTTGTTTTCTAATCCCGCGCTTGCTGATGCTCTTTATTACCATAGTGATAATATTAAAGAGCTGTTAATGCATATAACCACGCAGTTGAAAACGGCACACTCTTTTTATCGGTGGAATAAAATTTCCATATTTTAAGTCTGTTTTGCTCTGTACATTTTGTGACAAGAGAAATCTAGGTAACGTGAAAGTGATCAAATAAGTATAATTTGGCAGGGAGTTAGGTTAACAGAACAGGCTTTTAATTTTTTTTTCCCCTTTTGCTTTCAGGCCAATCATTGTGGCTTCCTAGAGAATTAAATCTAGTCTGTCTTCTTATGAGGACTGGCGAGGCTTTGTATTCAGTAAAAATTGGGAGCTAATTCCTCAAGCTGTGCTTTGCAATGAGAGTCTGCCCTATCCATGTTTTTAATGTTTGCTCTTTCCTGAGCTGAAACGAGTAGCTGGATGGAAAGTTTTATTGCATGAATGGATGTTGGGGAATGACTACTGAGGTTTTAAAGAAAATGGAAGGCCGTTTCTCTTCTGAGAGCCTGAATATGAAAAGCATCATTTAGCTGAGAAATGAGCTTTGGAAAACTGTGTCACTCTTAAATAAAATTTTACCGGGAGAAGTAGTTTTAAAAGCTCTGAAAGGTGATGGCTGGAGTGTTGCAGACAATACTAGAATGTGCATAGACGGAGAGTGTTGGGGTGCAGCAGTAGTTGGGTGATATTTTTTTAATGAAGTAATTTTGCAGGTTTTAACTTGGTTGAATTTCAGTTTGTTTTGTTAGTTTGCACTTTAGTGTAGAAAAATTGATCACGACAAATTAAAACCTTGAATTTAGTAAGGAACTCAGATGACCCTTCAGAGTGTCTCACCGGATGTTAAAAAAATTATCCCTTCACCTATTTCAGTGTATATAGTCTATGCACTACTCTGTCGCATAGATTTGTATAGGTCTTACTGGTTTGTGTTGGAACTTGTGAAATAGTGCTGCGTTGGTGGATGCAGGACAGGTATGAATCTACTGGCACAGGTGGCTCTTGAAAATTGCCTGGTACGATACATCCTCCTCTGCACCCCATAATGTGGCTGCTGTGCAAACTCTGCCTCTGTTCGATGAGGATTATCCCTGCCCCAACAAAAGCATTTTCTACTTTACTGTAGAGTGGTACAGCCAGAGAAATCAAGATGAGCATTCACCTGAAAGGACTGTTCACTTCTTTCATTGTAAAATAACCTGTCTGTGGGGTTTTTTTAATGTGTTTGCTTGTTCATGTGTATATAATAAATATTTTTTAAAAGTTTTAGTCTGGAAATTGTAAGATGCCCTGAACACAGCATAACATGTAGTTGTCAGCAAATTCTGTCTCAGTGAGTATGTTCTGCATTCACTTTGTAAAAGGTTTCCAGGAGCTTCTTGCCAATTTTGAAAGAATCTTGTTTCTGCCAAATATAACTAAGAAACAAAGATGATCTTTTCCCAGTTCTCAAAAAAATAAGTGGCTACCATGTCTTCTGAACAGCTGCATCCATTAAAAAAGGGGGTTAGGGCAAAGCTAGGACTAGTCTTTCAAACTGCAAGATTTAAATATGGCAAACTTTCTTCTCTGTCCTGTGGGGATTCTTTTGATTCCCACTCCCAGTGGCTTGTCAGAGGACTTCTTTTTCAGATCAGCTATCTCCAGTTCAAGCTTCACCCCCATTTCATTCAAATCACTTGTAAACCACTTTCTCCAGTAGACTCTTCCGAAGTATATCAAATAAGGCAGAGCTGCAGATTAAGAATAATATTTAATAATTACACAATCATACGTTGTAGAGTGGAAATACTGGAGGAATAAACCATGAACATACTGGTACACAGAAATAGTTTACCAACGTTATATACCTGCATAAAAGGCAAGTGTAATTCCTCCAAAGGAGGAAAAGTGTACGACAGTATTATATATTGAGGATACTGTGGTACACTTTTCCTCCTTTGGAGTACTGCACAGGTTCTGGTGCTCTGTGTCCAAGTGAGATCAATTCAAAGTGCTACTGGAATGATTGGGAAAGCCATATAGCTACCAGGGGCTGAGCAGACTAACTAGTTTGAAGATGGAGTGTGATTAATGTGTTATGGAATTAGGTGACAGGGAACCAACCTTAATATAGGAATGGTCTTTGGTTCTTAACATTTGTGCTCCTCAGGGAGGTCTTGTTTTAATAGTTGCTTACAGAAAAGGAGGGCATCCAGATCCTAAAAACCAGTGATGTTGGTAGGATTTTTCCTCCAACATAGATACGGGATTTGGATGTTTGGGTATTTTATTTTTTGGGGAGGTTGATAGGGGTTTGGATGATTAGTACAGAGCAAGTTGGTCTAATGGAATACGTAAGTGTCTTACTACAATTCTTTACCCTCTTTCACGCATACCAATACTTCTGGGTAATTTACGCAAGAAAATATTTTAAATTTAATTTTTGGGTTTACTTAAATCACTTCATGGAACTTCTAACTTTGTGGCAATAGATTCAGACTAAGAATTTTGTAAATTACAGTCAACAGTGATTTGTGCAGACATATGACTGCATCAGTTGAATATTAGTTTCTGCTGTCCTGCTTCCCTCTGTCAGAGGACTGAGGTGGATTTCAAAGGAAATTTCCTGATTCTTTCACCCCTCCCCCCATTTATTTCCAGACATGGCCGTTTCTCTGTGGAATAACGTACTTCAGACTACAAAGGAAACAATACTACAACACAGAAGGGTGTCACTGTATAATGGTGCTCATGGCTATGAGGAAGAGTTGGTAAAGAAGAAACTTCAGCAGTTTGCTGGTGGATCTGTCAACCTTTCCAAAGAAGACAATGGCATAGGAGTGCTGACAGTGAACAACCCGAAGCTAATGAATGCCTTTACAGGTATTAATTAATTGATGGGATTGCTGCTTTGTTGTTTGTTTGATTTTTTCTTTTCTCCTTCTGTTACCTGTTTTAGCATTTTGCCTAAACAAAATGACAAGCTGTGCTTTACTATCCCTTAGTTAAAGGCAGAAATCCCTTGAAAGATCATCTAGTCCAAGCCCCCTGCCAGAGCAGAATCACCTAGGGTAGGTCACACAGGAACGCATCCAGTTGGGTTTTGAATGTCTGCAGAAGAGACTCCGCAGCCTCTCTGGGCAGCCTGTTCCAGTGTTCTGTCACCCTCACCATGNTCCTAAGCTGCCATTGGCCATCTTGGCCGCGAGGGCGCATTGTTGGCTCAGGGTCATCCACCAGGACTCCTAGGTCTTTTTCCCCAGACCTGCTCTCCAACAGATCAGCCTCCATCTTTGTAGGTGGTATAGAAGGGGTGGGTTTACTACTTTGTTCTTTACCTAAAGGCTTCCTTGTAACTTAAACTTCTGTAATTCGGTGTTTTCCATTCAGCCAAACTGGCTTCCATTTCTTCTTCATTTTCCTTATGTCCTAAATGCCAATGGCTGGTTAGTTAAAGATCAGATGAACTGGGTGTTCTCAGCTGTTGCAGATCAGGAATCTATTTAATATGCATTTACACTGGACAATACTTAGCTGTCAAAACTAAGTGCTCTATTTTATTAGTCTTATTATGAGAAGCTTTTGCTCTCAAAGATAGGTGTGTTAGCTGTCTCAACCGTCTAGAATATTCTATTTTATTCTATTTTATGTGTTTTTCTACATATAAAAGTGATGCAGGTTAAGGGTCTGCATCTGCCTGAGCTGAAGCTATGCATAAGTCTTCACTGTAACAATGCCTTTGTCTCTGAATATTTTGAAACATTTGTGTCATCTTGTTAATTTCATTTTTGCTGTTCTATTTTCATGCCCAGTTCTCACTGTTCCTTTGCTGTCAGCGAATGTGTTTGCAACCCACTAGCAAAGCGTAGAGCTGTTTACATGAAGAATGTCAGTCTACTCCTTCCACTAATGATTGTTAGCTGAGCGGGAGAGAACCTAACAGAACAACAGAACTGATGGTGACGCACCTAAATGTGTCTGTGGTTTCTCTTTTGTTTCCCTTTAGATAATGATTTCACACATGAGCTTTTAATGTAAGAATTTGTAGCTAAAAGATACTAGCATGGGAGTTGTCCTTCTGAATGTCTCCCTGTCAGCATACAGGCTATAATTAAATTGTTGGTTTCTCTTCTACTATGGATTGGCTTTTATTTTTGACTCAGAGCTGTGCATGGCGCAGCTTGTAGACTCTGCTTTTAGCTTATTTGTTGTGGAAGTTGAAAGGGGCTATGAGAAATGAGATGTAATAGCAAAAGGAGAAAGGACAGATAAAGCCCATTTTACTATGGAGATCAGATGTAATACAAGTCAAATTGCTTAAAGTAATCTTTCATATAAATGAACAGTGTTCTCTGCTTTCTGGGTGCTTGGCAGAAGGGGCTCAGAATAGCTTTGTTGAAGTGCTGAGCAGTTGCAGCTGCAGTTTAGGCCACTATTAGCTGTCTTTGACTATATGAAGTGCTATATAATGTTAATGTGCTGAAATCATATCACACATCTCAAGTTGAGCACCCAAATTTAGCAGGTATTTTCTCTCTTGCTCCATTAGTGGTCTGTAAAACAATCTTATCTCTCCTTATAGGACAGCTGTGAAAATAAATTATTAGTGTAATTGAATTAGATGCTGTAGTAGGAAAGAGGAGCTACAAAAACCTGTGAGGAAATTAATAGTTCTGTCTTTGTTGCAGACTGATTAGCATATAGCGAATGAGCCATGGGATCAGGAAGTTTTGTTTTATGGTGGTGTGTAGAGCCCTGTAGACAGCAGTACTCCATTTTGCTGGGTAATAGCCACAAAAATGTGCTTTGGAAAAATCTTACGATGGCTACTGAAGAGATTACTGCTTCTTTCAACTCTGTGCCTCTGCTAGAGACTTCTGTTGCTACAGAAGGGAGAGCAGAAGCAAAATCATGCTGGCCTCCTGGCTGCTGCAGTGGGTGGTATGGCATATTAATTTACACTGCATTTCATTTTAACATCGCTGTCCAAAGCTGTAGCAGCTGAAGAACTAGCAAGCATTTTATCCTTTTCCTTTTGTTGCGTATCAAGCGATACCCTTCAGGAGAAGTATGAAAAGGGATGAGATACACAACCCCTGAACTGCCCCACTGGGACCTAGTTGGCTTATCAGCCAGAGCCTGTGGATACCCACCCTCAAATAATTTCTGTTGATTCTGTGTCTCAGAGCTTCTGGATAGTGGCAGATGTGAACCTATATATACATGTACGCTTCCTTTAGAAAGCTGCAAAACATCATTAAACTGTTGAGAGAAATCCTATTTGCCAGGCATTTACTTTACACAGCAGCTTTTTTATCTCAAAGGAATTATGTTTATTCTAAGCTTGAACAGCTCACGGAGCCCAAAGCAGAACAAAATTGTTGGCAAATTGCTAATGTGCAATGTGGAGGTTGTTATGCCTTTTCTCTCTTCTTAATTGGAATCTGATAACCACCTGTTTGATATAGTCTCTTTGGAAACAAATGCTAATAATGTCAGTTTGAGCCTGGTAGAACCAACTTCAGCAGCTCAACCTCTTGCTGAACTAAAGTTGAACTTAATGTAAAAGAGAAGGAAACCAGCCTGCAACATTTAGATAATAATGGTGATAATTTTATTGTCTAGAATTGACTTTAATTGATCTTTAATCTGAATTTCTCTAGATTATAATTAAGATCCAGGCAAATAGTTATTCCACATAGATTTAATTCTGTGAAGAGCATGAACCTACTGGTATCAAGTACTGAAGGACCAAGCCTGGCAGAAGGAAGATTTCCTTTCGTATTGTGTCCTCATATCAAACATCGTGGACTAGTATCTGTTGATAAAACAATAGGTCAATGTTGTCAGTCGTAGAAGGGACCCTCTCCCAGCAGGACAGGACAGGCTCTGGCCAATGTCTCTTGTACCCTGCTGTTGCATGTAACTGGCTCATATGGTTCCATTCTGTAAACTTCACTTTTGAGTTAACTAGATTTTTGGCTCATAATACTGTGTGGAAAGACTCTTCACTCCCTTACTGCTTTGACTATTAAAAGCACCACAAACTGTGGTCGTGCTGTATCTTGACTGGCAAAGCTTGGATGCCAGCCCAAGTACCATTTTTGTAAGAAAACTTGGCAAATATGCAAAAAAAAAAAAAGAAAGAAATCCACAGGTTTGATGTGCACCTATTTAAACAGCAGTGTTTGTAGAGAAGTCGTTGACTATACTGTCAGGCTGAAAAGCATTTTGAGCAAAGGCTCACAGAAATCTCATCTAGGCCTAGTTCTGCTCAGTATTTTCATTCATTGCTTGGATGATGAAATAGAAGGTGAACTGCTGAAATTGTCAGATAACCCCAAATTGGGAGAGCGTGCAAGAAGATTAGTAATTGGAGCAGAGGAGTGGGACTCGAAGTGGTTTTGATTAGCTGCTAGAAAGAACTCAAGACCAACAAGGTGAAATTCAAAGAAAGCAAATGTAATGTGCAACACACAAAAAGCATGACCAAATCATAAATACAGAAGGGGAAAAAAAATGGTAGAAGTGCTGAGATTTGTTAAAGGATCATAGTCTGGACCTGAAAGTGGAAACAAAAAACTAAC
>WEIS01054565.1:0-10012 GCA_013389965.1 Todus mexicanus
GGCTGAACCCCAGCTCCTGTTTTGTACAGACGGTGTTAATTCTGATGGCTTCATTCATTAAATGCTTAAGAAAGGCTCCCAAGTCCCTGGACAGGAGTAAAGTATTCTTGGTCTGATTGTGCCAATCACCCTGCTGGCAGCAAATAATTAGGAGCTCAGCAATTCCCAGTGACGAGGCCATCACAGAGGCTTGGGTTCAGGAAGGCAGTGTCCATGCCCACGGCCCCTTGTCACTCTTGGGGATCATCCTTCATTAGCAAGAGATAAACCCATTAACCTTTGCCCCAGAGGTGCTCCAAGAAGCCACAAGCCTTTCTCATGCGGAGCAAGCCCTCCTCTGGTGTCCTTGCCCCCCTTCTGGCTTTAAATGAAGATTTCTAGAAAACTCCCAGCCCCACCCGAGAGCCTAAAAGCTCCTCAGATCTCACTGTGACAGGCAGCAGAGACAGTGACTAATCCCTCATTCTCTCTCCTGGGCCTGGATCAGAGGTGTGTGCGTGTGTATGGAGGGGAGTGCAGTAATCCCATCAAGATAACAATAGACCCACCCCCAAGAGCCAGTTCCTCGACCCAGCCTGCCTGGGAAAGGGACCACTCACCACCAAAATGGTTAATCCGGCACACGGGACTGACACCCCAGCAGGAGCCTGGCAGGAGTGTATTCTTCGCAGCCAGGCCCTGTGGCCGAGTGACAGGGTCACGCTGGCTGCTGCTTCCATGGTGATCACAGAGCACAGGGGTAGCAATGACGGTGTGTCCCTCCAGCTCTCTGCTCACATTAGGGTACACTGGTTTAGCACCCCATAATCCTGGAGTGCCATGGTGTACGAGAGGAAGCAGCACCCACCTGCAACCTGAGTCCCCTTCACTTTATCCACGCTCTGTCTGCCCACGGGCAACCAGACCACAGGGTGCTCACAGCTTCCTTCGGAGAAGCAGCACCAGGGAGACACCTCAGAGGCCTCAGCTGAAAGCAGACATCTCAGAGAAGATGAGAGGCAGGGAAGAGGAGCTGGGAACCTGCTCATCCCACCATGCCACACGCAGCCTTTTTCAAAGCAGTATATAGAACTGACACCTATGAAATATCCTCCTCCTCGCCAGGCACTCAAACTGAGCTTTCCTACGGAGCAAAGTAGGCACTTTGTGTGCCCATGCCCAAAAAGGGTCCCCCAAGCGCTGACCCTGCTCAGAGGAGAGGCTGAAGAGCTCAGCTCTAACAGCGAGGGACTTTTCCACAGCACACACCCTCCTGTCAGGCCCCAGCAGTTACTTCACTCCTAGGGCCCAGGGCAACACTACTCACGGTCTGCTCTATCTCTGCAGCTTCCTCCCGAGGCATGCGCTCCAGGAAATCCGTGTAGTGCTTCAGCCCCACAGCTTGCTGGCTGGTCAGAGTCGCCTTGGTGCGGATATCATCCAGCGTCCGGAAACCCTAGTGCAGACCGTGTGATAATGTTCAAACACCTACCGAGACTGCTCTTCAAATACTTTCAAACAAGATTTTGGGAGACTGCATATAACCTGTCTCAAGTCCAGGCCAGTCACAGCTTCTGAGATCACAGGTAGAGATCACTTAGTGCCCAGCTCCTAAAAGAAGGGATTTAGGCAATCCCAATACCCACACACCCCTCTAATCTCCACCCCAAAATGACTTTGAATCTTAACTAAACCTGACAGAAGGCTACTGTTCTTACAGCTCCATGTTCCTACAGCTTCAAGAAAAACAAGTAACACAGATAAAGGAACCATACCCAGAATATCCCAGTGAGGGAAAGCCTACAGCATGAACACAACCAGATTTTAAAGACAGCAAAGGATACAGTCACAAACCAAATGCTACAGGAAACCAGGCTTTGTTAGCTCTGTACTCAAGAGACAAAGTATTCTTAAGGAAGAGCCTTCAAGCTCATCTTTCCAACTTCCAGATAAGGTGGACAGCTGCTTTAACAGTTACAGGAGCCAGTGAGGCCAACTGGCCCAGTAACTGGATGAGGAGCTTTCACAGCCAAGCCATGAAACCGGTTCCGGTTCAAGTCTGGCCCTTGGCAGTGTCCTTGCCATGAGCAGCATGAGATGAGCTCCATGCAGTGATGCTAACAGAAGAGGCAGTGTGTCACCCACTCCTATCACACATCTTTGTCCTCTACCCCCACCCAAACCCAAGACTCAGCAATGTGCACTCCACTCTGCCAAAACATACCCACAATGAGACCCAGCCTCATAGCTCCTCCTATAAAACTAGATTTAAGTCTGACCCATGAATACTGGCAATTGGAAACTATTTGTGAAAGTAATTCTTCTACACGCAGCAGCAGTGTCCAAACCACAGTCTGAGAACCTCTTGTGTGAGGCACTACACTTACCTGCTGGTACCACATCTGAGCTGTCTTGACCCCTGCTCCCCAGATGTTGGAAAACAACTCCAGCACAGGCACACTCTCACTGATGTGATCCAGCTTGCGCAGGTGCCCACTCTCTAGGATCTCCAGGATCTTCTCTGCCATCCGCTTTCCAATCCCAGGGATTTTACTGGCTTCCTAGCAAGAAACCAGAGCTGCTATTGGAAAAGTGAAGATCACAGACGCACTGGGGAGATGTTACCTACTCAGAGCCGGGTTAGCCATTTGCTCAGTGATTGGTAGGACTAGTTCTACCTGATGGTCTTATCTCTAGCTGTGGCTTACATAGACTACATTGATTCAATGCCAAGTGGAAAAGGACAAACATGCAGAACAGGACCAAAACACTACACAACGAATGGCTGGGCTATCACAGGCAGTAACACTCAGATCCAGAGAGTTTTAGATGTTATCTTCAATGGTGGCCAGTTGCTGATACTTTAGAGGAAGGTGAAAATGTCCCTACATTGTGCCTGGGGAAGGCATTTATCTCAGGAGTGCTCAGATTTGTCTCTAAAAGGCTTGGACTCCACTTTTCTGCTGTTATGGAAACACTGCAGGTGGTCAATGAATCCCAGCTCACCCTTGCTACACAACTTTATCTAAGTCACCACACAGGAGGGAATTCCCAAGGCCCTGAAGATAAGCTATTCCGTGTACAGAAAGAGGAAGGGATCTGGCTCACAACACAGATTCTGGGTCTATCTCCCTGCTCCACCACCCTGGGAAGGTGCTTTACCTGGTAGGAGGTCACTGGTTTGTGGTAGCTCTTGAGTGCATTGATAGCTTTGGAGTAGCCCAGAGCTCTCCACTTGTCCCCCTGGACAGAGTAGGCCTTTGCCAACACTTCCAGCTTCTCTGTGATGCATTGGTTGTGATTCTCCTTCTTGCTGTGGGAGGACTGGGCACAAACCCACTTGCTGGCAGGCTGGGCCACTGTGGAAGAGCTGTCACTGGTCTCCTCTGATGATTTCACAGGGTAGCGGCCAGAAATCAATGCTTCCAGATCTCCCTGGGTTACACTTGCATCTTCTCCTTCACTGTCTTCATCCTCAGAGTCTTTCTTTAGGGAGAGGTAGAAAAGCAGCCATGTGAGAAGAAGTGTGCACTTCACACATGTCCCCTTGGCATAGGCTGTTCCCGAGAGTAGGAAGTCAGAGCACCAACCAACCTCCCGGGCATGCAGCGCTCAAATTGCCTTCTCCAGAAGAGGCTGGCTATACGCACACCATAGCTCTTCATGCGTCAAGCTACACATGCACTTCTTGAAGCTCCGTGCACCGCTCACAAAGCACAGGAGACTAAAGAGACTCTCCACCTGAGATCCAAGCACACACACACCTCCTATAGTGAAGCCGCTGAGACCAAACTGAGGTAAGACACTGGTTAAGCGAGTAGCTGCTGCCAGCAGCATGGTATGACAATGCTGGAATCCCCAGCGGGGGGAGATCCTGACTCCCTGCTCCCACTGGGAAACCTTTTGCTGGTCTGGTGGCTGCAAAGACACATCTCTCACATTCAGACTCTGCACCTTCCACTCATGATGCAGATGACAGAAGATAGGCACTGAACTCCGTTCAGACACAAAATCCGAACAGGGTAGTAAATTACAACCCCCTCATTTTCCCCATGGCTATCTGCAAGAGAAAAGGGGGAGGAAGGAATGACACAAAGGACTTCACATTCCTCAGTGACAGAAGAAAGGACCAATGTATACATTTGCTGATACCCTCAGCATTAGGATGCCTCTGTGTGGACTTAAGAAACAATGAGCCCTGGCTTCAGGTAACCAACAAAAGGCGATCGGGAAGCCGCACAGAGGCTCTGTAGACTGCTTCGCTCACTGGGGTTCCCTTCTTTCCTGATGTATAAACACAGGAGTCCACAAAGATCCAAGAGCTTGTGTGCTGGGGAAGTAACCCTGAACGGCACTGGGCTGTTTGGGATCAGTTCAGCAATTACACGCAGCACACAAGTCCCGTAATGAGTTTCTGCAGTGTCAGCCAAACTAAGGCAGAGTCATATCCTCACAACCTCTGCTTCTGCTGGCCAAGGAGGTCTGGAGACACAACTCCAGCATGATACAGAGCTTAAGTCTTCAGGCAAAAGAGGCAGGATGTTTCCCTTTTGTAATCTGGTTTTATAACTGTGAAAACTGGGTCAGACTAAAGCAGTTTTGTTTGCCTTGAAACCCTTGAAACACAACTCCCTGAAGACACTGTTCCCTCTAAAGGGCAGCAAAGCCTCAGAGTTCAAATGGGTTAGTAAGCCCCTGAAAATCATTCAGGGAGCATGTTATCCAACCACAATGCAAACAGCTCTGCAGCTGGAGCATGCAGTTCCCATCCTCTCACCCAGCAGTGGCATGTAGGTAAAACAGCACATAAACCCCTGACTACGCTTCGCAAACAAAGCTGATGGACGCTCCACAACCATACATGTGAAACTAACCAGTCCCATTAGCTCCAAAGACACCCCAGGATCCTAAAGCAGCTGACCTGATGCAGGTGAGACTGGGAAGTGCATGGTTTGTCTGGAGTACAGCACAGGAGCCAGGATAGCAGCTGAAGTCCAGTAGCTGAGGCAATAGGCCACTTGAGAAGGAGGCAGGCAGCCTGGGGTAACAGCCCCAGGGTTCAGCCAGGGAATAACCGGCAACACCTGCGAAGGCTGCCTTGCAGGAAACTACCACACCCAGATGCCAGTCATAGATTCATAGAATATTAGGGATTGGAAAGGATCTTGAAAGATCATCTAGTCCAATCCCCCTGCCAAAGCGGGATTACCTAGACCAAGTCACACAGGAACTCATCCAGGAGGGTTTTAAACGTCTCCAGATAAAGAGACTCCACAGCCCCCCTGGGCAGCCTGTTCCAGGCTCTGTCACCCTCACTGTAAAGAAGTTTTTCCTAATATGCAAGTGGAACCTCCAGTGTTCCAGCTTACACCCATTGCCCCTTGTCCTTTCATTGGATGCCACTGAGAAGAGCCTGGCTTCATCCTCCCGACACTCACCCTTTACGTATTTATAAATATTAATGAGGTCACCCCTCAGTCTGCTCTTCTCCAAGCTAAAGAGCCCCAGTTCCCTCAGCCTTTCCTCATAAGCGAGATNCTAGACTCTGTTGCGTTGACCACTACTCTCTGGCTTCTATCCTGCAGCCAGTTCACAATCCACCTCACTACTCAATCGTCCAGACTGCACTTCCTCAGATTAGCTGTGAGGATGCTGTGGAAGACTGTATCAAATGCCTTATTGAAGTCTAGATAAACTATGTCCACCGCTTTACCATCATCTATCCACCATCTATCCAGTCGCACAGCAGTTGCTACAGTCTGACTGGTAACAGGGTCTCCTCACAAGAGTTTACATTCAAACACAGAACTCCCAAAGCAGCCCCTGTTCAGTATGAAACACCAGCACACTCATCATCTCCTAGAGAAAAAACATTCACCCAAGCTAGAAAAGCCTCTGTGCTTCAAGGGAGGCTACTTCTAAGCTGAGATTTCAGGCTTACTGTTGTAGCTGGGTCTCAAAAGCGGTTGGTACTGTCTTGAAAGTACATCTCATGGGTTCATCTCTTCTCCCCAAACTCGCATAGCCCTAAACCTGGGACAAGGGATTTTACTGAACTGTCTACAAATATCGCTTTTGTACACAGATTAACAGGAAATATCATTGCCTGAGGGGATTTAAAAGGGAAAAAGGCAGTAAGGCTTCAGGCTCTAACTGCTGTCTGACCACCCAAAGTAAATGCGAACAGAAAGCAGGGCAGGCACCACAGGATCTGCAATAGTACAGAAGAACCTTTCTTCTGTTAAGTGTGAGATTCATTAATAACCATTTCCACCAAATCTGAGTTACAAGAAACAGCAAAGACGGGGTAACTGCAAAGGTGATGCAGTTAAGAAGCAGCCAACTCTGCCTATATCACACTAGATAGTAAGTCCAGGAAGGAAAGATCCACCCCCCTACATATATTCAAGAGAAAGCCTAAAAGAAAGGAGCCCTCAGTGGGCTGCCAGTTTGGGAGTAACTGCAGGGTTCTGAGAAACAAAATTTGGGACTCTGTTAGAAAACAGATGCCAGCACTACAAGTCAGCTGCTGCTTTAAGAAGTCTGGGGTAACTTTGCTACAGATAGATCTGAATGATGCCAATGCGCAGAAAGAATTCAGCAAACTTAAGCAAAACTACAGCGAGAGGAAAGCAAGCTAACAGCAGGTCAGAGAAGCTGACTCACAGCAGAGGCCACTAATAACCTAACACAGATAATTTAAGCACCCCACCACAATCGTTGGAGCCAATCTACTGTACATGTGCCTGAACAGGGTGCCTGCCAGGGAATGGAGAATGGGTCAGCACAGCTCAGGAAGGAACGTGGGATAAAATATCAGAGACAGCTTCCTGAAAGGGAGATATTCTCAGCCAGGGAATATTCCTCAAAAGGACACAAGGGAAACATGATCATCAGCGTGAGCCTTGGCCTGATCAGAGCACCAGGACTGCTTCAGCTGGAATTGTTCTGATGGGGACAAATATTTAAGGGGTGTTATTTCTACTTTTAAGACCTAAAAAGGACAAAGAGAAGCAGTAACCATGTCCACAGCCTGAGTCCACCAGCACCAATCCATGGAAACATCCAAATGCATTCCCTTTGCTGAGAAAATCTGGCATTGGACCCCTGCAGAGACACTCTCATCCAGGAAAAGCAGCATGCAGGATCCATTCATAAGGAGATGGCATGCGCGGGAAGCCTCACCTCAGCCAGTTGCTGCCGTCCAAGAGTGCCCAGGCCTTGCTGCAAGGGATCCCCAACCTGTGTTTCAGTATTTGGTTTCACTGCTCCCTCTTCTGCTGGGGGCTGAATCTCTTCATTGCCCAGGACCTGCAGCTGTTGCTGCTCTTTCTGCAGTTCTGCCTCCTCCAGGTACCTGTCATGAATCAGATGCTTTAGCACAGGAGAAGCAGGACTTCTCAGTCTCTGGAAGTTTGACTGATAAATCCTTCTGCATGTTTTGCAATGGAGCAAACAACCCATATGAATTTTACTCTCTCATATCACAGATTAATTACTGTGGGTTTGGCTCAGTTCCTCAATTTCCATCCATTTCATTGATCTGGAACTTCCATTCCCATACACCTCACTCTTAGACTCTTTCTCCAAAACTTTACCCAAACACTTTGATCCTAACCTGTGGCTGCCTGCTGCTCCATTCCTTATTTCCTCTGTCTCTAGTTGTCAATAATTCTCTCTCTACTTTTCATCTGCAATAAGTAAGAAACAGCATTTCATCCTCAGCATTTTTTTAAAAAAATCTTTGTTCTCACTGATGAATCACGCAGAGGTACCTTTAGCACCTGTAGCAAATGACAGGACTCCTCTCAGCACCTCTGGGTTCTATGCCATGTTTCACTACCCCACAGAATGCCAACTGATCACAAAGTCACTAAATTTCCCAATCTGTATGGGGAGAAGTAACTTTAAGTCATGCTCGCAGGAGCTGCAAGGAGCTGCAGTCAGAGATTTTGAGCAGATGTCAAATTTTAGTGCTGTCCAGTTTAGGACAGAAGTGTCGTAGGTAGGAGCGACAGCGTGGTATCTGCATACCTGTGAGGGATAAAGACACGATAGCCAGCAGTACTCAGAAGCTTCTGGTCTCTGATGCAAGCGCTTAGCCAGGATGCCTTCACTAGCTGCAACCCTGGAGGTAGCTTGGTTAACTTAAGGAGACGAAAGGCCCGATCGCAGTTCATATCTTCAGCCACAATGATGTGTGTCACCTCTGGGGAGAGCTGGTTGTGCACAACACCCCCATTCTGGGCAATCTGCTTGTGGAAGATCTCCGCCCTGGCTTGGCCGATGCCAGCTTGCAACACGTAGGCAGTGACTGGTTTCAGCCACTCTGCTGAGGAAAACACAGGGGCAGGAGGTCAGTGACATGGCAAACGCGGCCCCAAACCATCCGGGCTGCATATCTCACGTAGGACCTGATGGCATCAACAGTGGCAGGCAGTCTTTGCGGGGCATCAGCCAGACATGCCAAAGCAACCTGGCCGTGGTCTCTAGTGAAAACACACTTGGCGACCAGACTTTCCAGTCTTTGGGGGAGCTGCACCTCCAGTTCACAAGTTGAGGTAGAAGTATTGTATTCTACATCATGGGCATGCAGGACTTACCTTCGGGTATCTCTGTTCCTTCCTCTTTTAGGATCTTCGGAGGGATGCTTTTCCCTGCATCATCTCTCACTTTCTTCCTCTTGGGAAAGGCTTTGACAATCCCTTGTGGCTCCATAGGCCTGGTGGGAAGTTCAGCTGCAACTAGAAAGAGGGATGTTGCTTAGAACAGTGTTATGCAATCACAACAACTCAAGATTCACTCATTCTGCTCATTGACTTTGTTGGTTTGACGTTTGGGGTTTTTTGTTGTTGTTGCCTTTCAGAAACAGTTGCTCTGAGGGAGGCACCTAGAAATAAGAATTTCAGCCCACAAGGTCAGAAAAACTAGTCAGAAACCACCAAAAAGCCACTTAAGAAGACCCTACTTGACTATTTTAGAAACTGCTAAACCGTCTTTTAAAACAAAAGACACTCAACTACTTCAACATTTCAGAGCTCCCCTCTACCTAGCCAACACAAGCAACTTTATTCCCCAGGCGCTTCTTAAGCACATTCTCAAGAAGCTAAGGAGGGAATGCCTCTGCTGTCAGCCTGAAATCCCATCACCGACAAGAAGAGATAAATCAGCTGATCAACACCACGTGTTTCGTACAGCCACAGGAGGGAAAGCCCTAACTCAGCTTCAGTTGAAAATAGAAAATTAGCGAAGATCAACTAGCCAAGTGCAATACAGCTACAACTGCAGCCTTACACCGCAAACCTCGTAAAGGTGAACTTCAGAACTTGAACTATCAGCCCAGGCTACCAGGAAGCTCAGTTTTCCATTGCCCAGGCAACCACCTGCGCCACCATATATCCCAACAGCCCCTTCCGCCTGGCTGCAGCGTGAAGCCAACGCAAACTTCAAGGTTCCCTCTTTATGCAGTGCTTCGTAGTTTGCTTAGAGGTTTCTCAGGAGTTATTAAGCTTGGAAGAACTGAAAATGGTCCCACCTGGCCATGTTTTTTCCCTGTGGTCACCTTCTCATCCGAGGGCCAAACACAATCACTTGGAAGACCAGCCCAGAGCTGGACTCGAGTCCTTGCTTCTGCAAGGAAGAGCTCAGCTTCAGGGCAGGAGGAACCGCAACATTCCTAACACTCAGCCTCACAGAAACACCTCTGTTCTCGGGGGTATTTTGACCCAAAGATACCTCTGAAAACAGCACCACTTTCTCCCACACAAAGAAAAACACACACCAAAGGCTCCAGCTGCTCGAGTGCTCCTCAGGACTTGGAAGAGCGCGTATTCTAGGCAGTATTTCAGCTAACCTAAGCCAGAGCTCGCACGCCAGCTACCACCACCTTGCCTTGCCAGCATCCTCAGGCTCCCAGCCAGGACGAGCGGCGCCCACAGCCCGCGGGGAGCGGGGGGCGAGCACCTCCCGCAGCCTCGGGGAGGGGAAGGACCCCGGAGCAGCCGGGGCAGAGCCGCGCCGGGCCGGGCCAGGC